>CM076970.1:28385532-28560532 GCA_039105355.1 Benthosema pterotum
TCTGCCCCCGGACCCAAAGGATTCCCTTTGGTCTAGTGGTTAAGATGTTGGACTTTCTCGCGGGAGACCCGAGTTTCGAATCTCGGGTGTTACACTGGGACACAGAGCTTTAAAGAGACAGTGTGTGCACCGCTCGATACAAAAACAATATAGTCTTGTCACGTTCAAACTTCGTCTCTACACTC
Organism: Benthosema pterotum; assembly: GCA_039105355.1. Taxonomy (NCBI): domain Eukaryota; kingdom Metazoa; phylum Chordata; class Actinopteri; order Myctophiformes; family Myctophidae; genus Benthosema; species Benthosema pterotum. Next base: position 28,385,718 of record CM076970.1, read on the forward strand.
GCTCCTGTCGTCGGCAATACGTTGGCCTTAAGGTGACGTTGATCAGATGTGCAGCTGGCCCTACATTTTTTAGGGCTGCTCGTCCGATTCACTTGAACACTCTGACATCGTGCTTCATTGGGTTCTCATCAATCAATCCACCTGCCAAGTCAGTTGATGTCAATCGGATGAATGATTCTCTGAGACACGAGGTCCTCTGAACCCGGGCTCCTAGCATTCTTTTACTTAGAAGTAAATAGTGTGCAAGCCAGTGGAATCTATCTACTCATCCATCCATCCATCCATCCATCCATCCATCCATCCATCCATCATACTCATGCAAGTAGGGCAGCCATACAGAGATTCCTGCAATGTACAGATGCACCATGAAACCCAGAGTGCTCATTCAACTCTGAGTTTACAGACGGACCCGTAAAGGTCTATTCATACCGCAGTTTTAGCAGTGTGAATATGCCTTAAGAGTTAAAACTCAGGATTTGTACAATAGCCTGTCAGTGCTTTTAGTCTAATCATCCTAATCAGCTTGTGGGGTGGCAACACGTGCACGCCACACCACACAACACACAACACACACACACACACACACACACACACACACGCACACACACACACACACAACACACACACACAGGTCACACACACCACCTCCCTTAACAGGCTGTTAGCAGGGGCCCTGTGTGTAGAAATAGGAGTCTGCTTGATGCCTGATAAGAAAATGAGCCTCCAAACAGATCATTTACTACAGAGAAGAAAATCACCCCGGCACGAAAACGGCACCAAAATAGACACAAGGACGGGATTATCTCTCTGCATGGTGTGTATTTATTCCTCCCATTTCTCGCTGTCTCTCTCGCCTACATTCCTTTCTTATTGTCATTTCTCTATAGCCCATGGTGATTGTCAAAGTGGGGTCCGCTCATGAGGGGGTCTATGACGGCATGACGCGCACCCCCCCCCCCCCCCCCCCCACACACACACACACACACACAGGCAAACAAGCTTCAATATGTTTTGAGGTTAACAAATGTGGATATTATGAAGGACTATTATGTAGCCTTCCCCACAATTGTCAGTTTGGAGTAAATAGAAGACATGTCTTTCATTTCCACAGGCCCCCCTGTCCCCCTGCCCCCCCAGTGCTCATCAGTGGATGGAGAGGAGCAGATGGGAGAACCCACTCAACAGACACTAAGGATTGTTAGATGCAGAGCCAAGATGGAGTGGGGGGGGGGGGGCTGACAGCAACAGACACAATGTTGCAATATAAATGTGCAGTTAGGATTAGGGGACGAGCGGTTGAGAAATCAATGCACAATACCAACGCAAGGAACTGTATCCTACCCAAACATTTTAGCCTTTGACCCAAAACAGAAGTGAGATATTCGCCTACCAGATCTACAAGCTCACAATGCCTCGCTTAGCTGTTTCCCAAGTATTGGGCTGTGATACATTGTTACGGGTCATGAGCCAGTACTTGGGAAACAACTAGTATAGTAGAAACTGATTAAAATACAGAGCCGGAGAGATGCGATGGAAGAATTGCAAAGTGATTTCAGTTCATAATCCATGATGGGGACCATACACTCTATACTCACTGTTATTCTAGGGTTGGAACCCAATTGTGGTTGCAGGTTTTAGTTGGATTCATACATTTAGTATGCCAGTATGTTCCACTCTCAAAACAGAGAATTTGCTTTTGAAACAGCACTAGCTGGAGCTGTCCATGGAACTGTCCATGGAACTGGCCATGGTGCTGATCATGGAGCCGTTTATGGAACCATCTATGGAGCTGTCCGTGGTGCTGATCATGGAGCTGTTCATGGAGCTGTCCGTGGTTCTGATCGTGGAGTTGTTCAAGGAGCTCTCTATGAAGATGTTCATGGAGCTGTCCGTGGTGCTGGCATGACGAGCACAGAGCATTGCAGTCAATTCGATTCATTGCAGTCAATGCTTTGGCGTTCGCTCTCCGAGGTCCTGAAATGTTTCAAGGACCTGAAAACGTTCGAGTCGGAGGCATTTTTATCCCATGAAGGCATGGGCTAAAAATTCAACCATTTCAACCATTTTGATATAGTTAGGGTTGTATCAAAAGCGTATATAGGTTTATACACATTGTACACGTTATGCTGTATTCACACGAAGACTGAGCTCATCTGTATCAATTCAATTACATTTAATGGGACTTTAATTGACATGAGAAAACAGATTTGCTACATTTCCAATGCAAACATGTAAAACCAACCAAGCGTGTATGTAGAGAGATAGATTATCTCTTTATCTCTTGGGAATGGAGTGAGAGTGGGATCTATTGTACCCACCTGTTACGACATAAGCGGGCACACCACACACACACACACACACACACACACACACACACACACACAACACACACACACACACACACACACACACACACACACACACACACACACACACACACACACACACACACACAAACAGGAATAAAGCTGCACCGGGCATCAAAACCTCCACTCTTAGGCCTACAACAGTATATACGACATTACACGAGGTTGCGTCACGGCAATACTCGTGTGACACGCAACTTATAGACCTAAATAATAGATGGTATGATAAATGAGCGCTTGCGGTAAAAGGACGGAGGAGAAGACGGCGAAAAGTGATCCCACCCTGTGAAAGCAGACATAAATGAGTGAATGTCTTTGGTGATCTAATACCGCCCTACCGCTGCTGCGGTGATCGACAGACAGACACGGCAACACCCGGCAAAAACTCGGCACTCGAGTCGAGTTCTGTCTGTGCGTGTGTTGAAATATAGAAGAGATGACTCACGCCACGGGCGGATTGGCACATATTTTCCCACGGGGCAATTTTGCCTTTGCCAGGCCACCTTGGGGGTGGCAGCTGGTTAACCAGATGTAACTCTCTGAGAGCGTAAAAAATGAAAACCAAATGGACCCTTGCGGGTCCATTTGGTTTCATTTTTACACTCTCAAGAGTTAAAATATTCATCATGTGAATTAGCCCAACTTAGTCTACACAACTAGAGAATGTAGAAGATTAATGGTCATTTTGATCTGTATGTTCCAGTCGAGCATCTAGCGCATTCTAGTGCATTTTGGAAGTGCCACTAGTGCGCCACCGAGAAAACTCCCTGTAGTCCAGATGGCCAATCCGCCCTGACTCACGGCCAAACTGACCCCCCCTCTGATAGGGCCCTATGATCCCCTGCTGCCTCCCTGCGATTAAATGAATGCAGGTTGATTACCTTCTATTGAACCATGTGGGTCCACAGGGAGGACTTGTTTGGAGAACAGCGCGACAGGACGATGTTCACAACTCAATACGTCTTAAGCCAGAAAGAAACCCTTCGCCGTGCTTAGGCAACGCTGTCTCTTAACGCCCCGTGCAAATCCAGTGGAAATTAAACACCCGTGAGGGCCGGAAAAGAAAAGAAATAAATGTGTTTCTAATGAGGCTCGTTCATAAAGGTATGACAATGCAGGGCTCGTTACTGTGCTGCAGTGTATTATAGCTGAGGCATTTGCAGAAAACAAATTGACAAAGAAACTTAGCCTATACTGTACATTTGACATGGTTGACGCACATTGGCCTATATAGAGCAGTGGGTAATTTCAATTATACATTTTCATATCGAAGCCCATCGTGTTTTCAATGTCTGAGCCACGGACCACCATTTAATAACATTTAGCCTCTCAGACACAAAACCAGAGATGATAACAGGCAAAACGTCGATCAAAACAGCAATTCCTCTGCAGCTTGCCCAGGTGTTTAACAATAACTCTGGATATTACATAACATGAACCAAATGGACCGAACTGTAAGCGTCCATTTGGTCTCATTTTACGTTCTCGAAGAGTTAAAGATCCAAAAGGGATTTTGATCAAGAATTAAAATATTCATCATCTGAATTAGCCCAAGTCTACACAACTACAGGATTAATGGTCATTTGGTCTGTATGTTTGCCTGTTTTGTTTCCGAAATGCACCATGGTATTGTGGAAAAAGGGAAATACATCTTTAGCTTTGGGGGTCTGTGGGACTAAAATGTCATCAAATGGTGGTCCGTGGCTCGAATGCTGAATAAATAGCGGGCCCTGGGATCAAAACGGTTGAAAAGCACTCCTCTATACAGCATAATAGTTTTCGTCAAAGCATGGGGCCATCAAATGGTGGTCCGTGGCTCAAATGCTGAATACATAGTGGGCGCTGGGATCAAAAAGGTTGAAAAGCACTGCCCTACAGTATATAGGCTAGTTTTCGTCAAAACATGGGGCCATGCGTGGGCAGTAAACGGCAGTATCCCATACAGTCTCTCCTCTCCGCTCTCGTCGCCTCCACTCCTCCACTATGTGCAGTATAAGCCTCTGGTGCCGCTCAACGGGAGGAAGGGGCAACTGCTGCTGGCTGCATCACCAGGGACCTGCCTGTCTGTCTGTCTGTCTGTCTGTCTGTCTGCCAGGCATTGGGACAGACACACACAGAGAGACAGATCTGCGTGTCCATCTAACTGTCTGTCTGTCTGTCTGTCTATCTCTGTCTCTGTCTCTCTCTTTCTGTCCGTCTCTCTCTTTCTGTCCGTCTCTCTCTTTCTGTCCGTCTCTCTCTTTCTGTCCGTCCGTCCGTCCGTCTTTCTGTCCGTCTCTCTCTTTCTGTCCGTCCGTCCGTCCGTCCGTCCGTCCGTCCGTCCGTCCGTCCGTCCGTCCGTCCGTCGTCCGTCCGTCCCTCTCTCTCTCTCTCTCTCTCTCTCTCTCTCTCTCTCTCTCTCTCTCTCTCTCTCAAACAAGTTGCTCATCATTAATTAACATCCCTAATGGTCATCGTCACCGGTGGCTGATAATGACGTTCAGGAACTTAACAGGTAAAGCCTGTGACACTTTATAGGGAGGAAGTGTGCCGCGTTTGGTTTCACTCCAATCAGACTCAAACCACCAGATATCACCATATGTGAGGGAGACTTTCAGTATCCCAAAAGGGAGAATATAGCCAAATTCTGTTCACTCGTGGATTTTAGGCGAGCCATAAACCAAAAGTCTCCGTGAACAGAGCCTGCAGGACTCGCTGTCAAACCCATAGCGTTGCGGTGGCAGGATTCTGTGCTTAATACTAAAAATAGTCGACGTTCTACTAGGCGGTGGAGCCATAGAGGAGTCGGAGGACAGTGATAAAACGGCTGCTTTTCCCCTGCCAAATAACCTGTTCGAGCACTCATCATTGCAGTCATTCACCAAACTGCCAGAGCATTAAATAACGCCATGGCTTCGGTAAAGAATGACCATGCGTATATATATACTAGGCTAGGCTTTAACTTACTCACATCATAATAATTAAAAGAGGAAACACGACCAGTCAGTGACGGCGGGTCCGTGCTTGATGCATTTTAGTTATTGGCACGACCTGAAAATGCACGAATAATAAAAAGCTGTTGAATGGCCAGTTGGTGTTATATAGTCACATAGGCGCGCGCGCACGCACACACACACACACACACACACACACACACACACACACACACACACACACACACACACACACACACACACACACACACACACACACACACACGTCTATCTCTCTCTCTCTCTCTCTCTCTCAGATCTCAGACACCAAGACAGAATAAATAATGTGTGGACATATAATTCAGTTGGAGCCGTTTGCCCTGCGACGGATATTCGAGAGTGGTGCTATAGATATAGGCTATATGCTTGCGTGTGTGTGTGTGTGTGTGTGTGTGTGTGTGTGTGTGTGTGTGTGTGTGTGTGTGTGTGTGTGTGTGTGTGTGTGTGTGTGTGTGTGTGTGGCAATATAGGCTAAACTGGTACAAGGGGGCACAACAAAACATCCTCCTGGACATCATTAGCATAATAATTAGCGCTAATACTTAAACACATTCTGTGATCCCTCGCGGGAAGGTCCGTGTCACGAATTACAACAACCCTCATGCCTGCTGCCTGCATGCTGCTGCGTGGAGATGCCTCTCCTCTCCTCTGCTTGTTTCTGCGTGGGGAGATCACCAGATCTCTATCTTCTAATGCTCTCCTCAAACACCCGCTCCTTAAAGGGGAACTCCACCCATTTTCAACATTCTAATATGTCATTTGTATACCCTAGAGGTGCTGGGTGGACATGATTTAAAAAAAAGTTCCCCCATTCTGTGTTCCCAAGAAATGGCGGTCTGAAGAAAAACACTAACATGGTGAAACATCTTGATGACATCATCAAGGTGTATTTCACCATGTTAATGATTTTTCTTCTTTGAAAATGGGTGGAATTCCCCTTTAACCAAACCAACGCGCTCGTCTACATACGAGCCTGACCAACAGCACACACTAGTCAGTGCCACCAGAAACGATGGTATATCAGTGGTTTTCAACCATTTTCACACATAGGCCCATTATTTTGTCGATGCCTGAGCCACGTACGGACCACCACTTGATGACATTAAGTCTCAGACCCCTTAAAAACTAAAGAAAATGTTGTCGTTGGTCACGATTTTGTCCACAATTCCATCCATGCTTTTGGGGAAACGATAAAAAACAACAATCCTTTATACATTCTCCAATTGTGTTGTCTTTACGTTCTCAAGAGTTAAACATAGCTAATTAAAAGAGTCAGTGTGGTTGCCAACTCTCCATCTTTTTAGCCGGGGAGGACCACCTGGAACCGCCTTATAAGGGCCACCGGCGGTGCCCCGGACCACTGGTTGAAAACCCACTGTTATAGACGAAATAGCCGGCCGCCCATCTCTCTCTACAGGCGGATAACTTTCTCTGTTTGGTAAAAACAAGCGACATTGAGCAATGTGTGATATTTCGCAGCATCCAAGCAAAAGGATGCTGCATTTCTTTACACATACATAATATGCCATAGCTTGCTACAGCCTATATTTAGTGCGAGGGGAGGAGGGGGGTGCACTTACCCTTTACCGAGGCGGCCAGTAGCCCCATATATAAGAATAGCACCCAGTGGCTCCAGTGGTACGCTTGTAATCCCATCTTCATTAGCGCAAAAATCTGTATTCCGTCCGTTCTTTTCCGGCGCGGAGGCGCGTTATTCTGGATATGCCTGCTGCATGCAGCGCAGCCCGGAGCTCTCCTGGACAAGAGTCCCGTTATTTGGTCCCCGTTTGAGGCGACTGTCATCATGGTAGCTGTTTCCCCCCGTTTTCTCCCCCGTTTTTTCCTCCCTCACGGTATAGTGGTTCTTCTCAGATGGTTTGGAAAGGGAAATTCACTTGGTGGTGGTGGTGGTGGTGTCGGCGCTGAGAAATATCCCAACGCGTCGAGGATGAGGCTCCGATCTCGGAGCTGGACTGAACCATGTCATGCGGACCGAGGGGTTTATAGTTAGTATAGAGCGGATGATCTCTCGTTTTGTGAGGAAGATTTTCACGCCGAAAAAATAACGGACTGGACCGCGACGGCGAGAAGAACGACCAGGGAAGGGAAGCGATGCAAGTGGGTGACTTACAGTATCTGCCCACGTACGCGTAAAAAAAAGGGAGAAAGGGGAGGGAAAAAAAGGAAAGAAAAGGAACACTCACTCACGCAAATCCCTCTATAGTTCCAGATTAGGAATCGATATCACCAGAGCTTGTTAAATCGGGAGAAGATCCATCCTTCGGTTTGTTCCCAAGGCAGTGATTTGTCCATTCATTTACTCCCCAGTTAATAACAGCATTTAGCCATGCCGATAATAATAATCCATGATTAAATCGTCAGACGTATAGGCTATGTAAGAATTAATGACGCATGATGCACAGCCACGCGTATATAGGTCGTCCAAATCCACCGACGTCTCCTTTGTATTTTAGAAGTTCTCCAGAATATGTTTTAGTAGGTAAATGCTATTCCCACTATCGCAGGCAGCGCTGATCCTGAAGCGTTGGCTATACAGCATCCTGATGCACGCCAAGATGCACACTGCAGACCTGCTCCGATACTCTGCTGCGCCTCTCTCTCTCTCTCTCTCTCTCTCTCTCTCTCTCTCTCTCTCTCTCTCTCTCTCTCAGTGTTAACCCAGTGTCTCTCTCTCTCTCTCTCTCTCTCTCTCTCTCTCTCTCTCTCTCTCAGTGTTAACCCAGTGTCTCTCCCCCCCCCCTCTCTCTCTCTCTCTCTCTCTCTCTCTCTCTCTCAGTGTTAACCCAGTGTCTCTCTCTCTCTCTCCCTCTCTCTCCCCAGTCTCTCTCTCTCTCTCTCTCTCTCTCTCTCTCTCTCTCTCTCTCTCCCCAGTCTCTCTCTCTCCCCAGTCTCTCTCTCTCCCCAGTCTCTCTCTCTCCCCAGTCTCTCTCTCTCCCCAGTCTCTCTCTCTCTCTCCCCAGTCTCTCTCTCTCTCTCTCTCTCTCTCTCTCTCTCTCTCTCTCTCTCTCTCTCTCTCTCTCTCTCCCCAGTCTCTCTCTCTCTCTCTCTCTCTCTCTCTCTCTCTCTCTCTCTCTCTCTCTCTCTCTCTCTCTCTCTCTCTCTCTCTCTCTCTCTCTCTCTCTCTCTCTCTCTCTCTCTCTCTCTCTCTCTCTCTCTCTCTCTCTCTCTCTCTCTCTCTCTCTCTCTCTCTCTCTCTCTCTCCTCTCTCTATCTCTCTCTGTCTCTCTCTCCCCACCCCCTCTCCCCCACTTGAAAGAGCCCACTTGAAAGAAAACATGAGAGCATCTGCAAAACTTATAATATTCAGAATTATTTCAAATATTATTAAATATTAAATGTTAATCACTGCTGCAGAATAGGCCTACACCAACTCTATGTTAGGCCTATAGCTATATATCGGACGGAATATCGCCATTTTATTAAGATATATTAACCTATTACTTAGGGGTGCAACGATACATTTTAACAGCAATATGATATGTAGGCCTATCAGTATCATGATAGCCTACATGGTTGACGTAATACACAGACAATATTGGTTATGGTGATATGTTCTGATAGATGCAATGATTTAAAATCAATACAGTAACTAAAATACATTCACATAAAAACTATAAGCAATTAACCCCATCTTTGTTATCTTCTTTCAAAGAATTGAATTGAATTTAAACATCTGAATTATTTAATTTTCAAGAATCTACTCAATTAGAAAATGTAGAAGAACTGTTATTTGGAACATTTGGTTAGTGTCTCTCCTATATTGTACACACAAAAAAATCATGTGTTTTGGGTCCTACATTCAACATCAAATGGTGGTCCATGGTTTAAATGCAGAATAAATAGTGAGCCCTGGCATGGAAATGGTTGAAAACCCCTGGTCTATATCATCCAAGCCTAAAGCCACAGCAGATGGACAGCATCAGACTGAACAGCACAGAGCATGCAGGGCCATGGGCTCCACCCATAGGACTCATCATCCGATTTCTGGGCAGTTAAACATAGATGTCCACTTCTTGCTCACTAAACGTGAAATTGATGCCTAACAGCCCGGAACTCTCGCCAGTAAATCTGAATGTCATTTCCCCACTTTTTTTTTTGCATTATAACCAGTAATTAGTTTCCTGCAATGCATTTTGGTGTAAGGGACAGATCGGGATAATGGAACGTGTGGTACGTGGGCCCCTTCCTGGACCTCATAAATAACAAGGACTTAGGTACGAAATTATAAACAAATCCGCCCCGCAACATTAAATTGAAATTACTACTAACTCATAATGGTCCAATCCATCTCCCCTGTATAGCGGTGTGCACCCTGACCCTTCCTTATCAGCGTTTGCAGATAGACTATACCTCCTTTGGGAAATCAGTCTCCTTCTTCTTACATTTGGTGAAAACACCTTTAAATGGCCTATTGATCAGTTTGACTTAACTTAGGCTATTTAGACCTAATTCGCTGTACACAAAAGAAAAGAAAACCTGTTTGCTGCTATTATTAGGCTACCAAACAGGTGTATAAAGCTGGCTTACAATTTGGGTAACCCATGCTCATAAGAGGCAGAACTATGCAGAACTATGCTTAATTAACGGGTATTAATTCTTATTATTGTGAATATATGAAGTTACTATAAGCAAAGTTATATCCTTATAGTTATAAGGAGTGTGTGTGTGTTAGGTTTATCTTATTTTTTTGTGGCTTCAATGCCTCTAGGCATTATTTTTCTAGCTTCTTGGGAGGTGGGTGAGTGGGTGAGTGGGTGTGTAATTATGGAGGTAGGAATGTGGGTGGGTGGAATGGTTGGTAGGTAAGTATGAAGGTGTGTTCTGTGGGCGGTATAGTAGGTAGGGATGGTATACTTGATGGGATTTGAGTTATAATACCATGCTGTACTGTTTGGTGGCCTACTGGCCTGGAATAGGGAAAACCCTATACAGTATATCATGAGTTCAGCTGCACAAAGTATTTCTATTCCTGGCACTGGCAAACAGTTGCCTCATTTTCTGGTTCCAACCTGCCCTTGCACATAGACAGTATATTCCTTTTAATGAGCCAATAAAGACAAACAAATTGCTTTTACTGTAAGCTCTGCATGTCCATGATAACTCACCCATACAGAACTTCATGGTGGACTGGGATTCATGACAGATTGTGGCTCTTAATGAGCTATAGTCCTCCTCTGTAGGATTGAAGCACAAGCCTCCTCAAATGACCACTAACAACAGGCCTTTATTAAAGCAGAATTCCACTCCAAGAAGACGTATTACCTTTATTTGCAGTTGATTTATTTCCAATTTATTGGTCCAGTTGTTTAATAAATAAGTTAAGAAAAATAAATAAATAAATAAATACCTCCCTTCCTCCTTCGTCTGTCAACACAATTTTGGTGGGGACACTATACTGTATATATAAAAATGCATTTTGGAGTGATGGAAATAGGTCAATTTGAACAACATTCCATAGCCCCATTCTAAACTTATGTTGGGGTAGGGGAAACAGACAATAAGGATGTTGTCACAAAATAGCAAATGGACCACTTTTGGGGAAATGCAAATAAATCCTTCTGGGGTGGAATTCCCCTTAAATAATGTAATTTACCAGAGCTTAAGCCCAAGCCAGGGCCCACAGCTTGCTTGGGAATCAGCAATGTTTGCCCCTAAGCCATCTCGTCCCTTGACTTTTCAGTTGAACATTGGGTCTAATGGTTCTAATATCCTTTATTTTGTTTTACTGGGAATAAGTCTAGAAATAGGTTTAGGGTCAAGCAGTTTTAGTTTGGTTAAGGGTAGATTTAACCATTTAAGCATTTGCTTAGATTACTTTGCAGTGCAGTTCCGCCATGAAGCTGTGAGTTGGTAAAGTGGCCAGCCCTCTGGTGTATACAGTACAGTACCTTCACAGACCAACAACTTCACTTCCCTCTACAGCAGTGGTTTTTCAACCTTTTACATACCAAGGCCCACTATTTATTCTGCATTTGAGCCACGGACCACCATTTGATGACCACTCAGACCCAAAACTAAGGATTTTCAAGTTTGTGTCCACAATTTAGGAGACAAGCTGGCAAAATGTTGGTCAAAATACCAAATCTTCATTTTCTAATTGTGTAGATTCTTGATAATTAAGTAATTCAGATTTTTAAATATAATTTAACTCTTGAGAGTGGACCCGTGAGGGTGCATTAATATCATTTTACGAACTCAAGAGTTACAGACCTAGTGTCCATTTGGTTATACCAATTGTCCATCATATAGCCTGGGGACCACCTTGAATCCTCTCAGAGACCACTGGTGGTCCCCGGACCACCTGTTGAAAACCCCTGCTACACAGCAGGGGCGGATTGGCAAATATTTTCCCACCGGGACAATTTTGCCTTTGCCAGGCCACCCTGGTGGGGGCAGCTGGTTAACCAGATGTAACTCTTTGAGAGCGTAAAAATGAAACCAAATGGACCCTTGCGGGTCCATTTGGTTTCATTTTTACACCCTCAAGAGTTAAAATATTCATCATGTGAATTAGCCCAACTTAGTCTACACAACTAGAGAATGTAGAAAATTATTGGTCATTTTGATATGTTCCAGGCGAGCATCTAGCGCATTTTGGAAGTGCCACTAGTGCATTTTGGATCTTGTCCAGGCCACTAGGTGGCGCAGGGCACCGGGAAAACTCCCTGTACTCCAGATGGCCAATCCGCCCCTGCTCTACAGTATACTGATGGATACTGATACATGGATTAGAGTCAACATGGAATACCATCATAGACCAACAGCAACTTCACTTGCCTCTACAGCATGCTGAATCCATGGATTACAGATCACCTGCAATACCTTCACAGACCACTTTGTGGTAGTCCATGGAACACCACATCTGTTAAATCCCTAGTTTAAAGGCTCAACATATGGCCAGTTGGTTTAGGCCTTCAACCAGTGAAAAATAGTGCGAGATAAGTTTCACCTAGGGGGGAAAAGACCAAGCAAACTTTAAAACTCGTTCACCAACTCCCATTACAAATTGCCAATAACTTGAGTGTCTTTCCTAGATGGGCTCCGTACGGCCACATATTCACGCTAGGCCTATAGTGCTAATGTGCGCCATCTGGCTGCCGCTCGGCCTTGGTTCCATCAAGGTGTTTCCGTGTCAGGGGCATAACGAGGGGCCCAGTGTCTCGCCGGACCGTCTGTTCCACATCAGGGCTCCACAGTCCACAGACCGGCAGGGGCGGATGTAACATGTCCCATTTGGGGGGGGGGGGGGGGCAAGAGAACATGTTGGAGGGGCAAGAGAAAATGGTATGGGGGAGGCTTCACCGCCTGTGGCGCGAAGCGGCACGGGCGATGAAGCCGCACCCATACCATTTTCGGTTACAGGACTTTTATTAGTCAAGCAAAGCATCAAAAATAACATCAGTTGTTGTTGAAGTTGCAACAGACAGGCAGCATGCATAAAGCTAAAGGTCTGACTCAGAGAGTTTTCTGTTTTCAATGATGAAATGCTGTTGTGCCAGCAGTGGTGCCAAAATTGTACTTAGTATCAGTAGTAGTGTTTCAAATCATTTTAAATATAAGCACCTTAATTTGAAATATCTTGGGTTGTTTTGCATGCCATCGTGTTTGGGGGGGCAGACTGGGTATTTAGGGGGGCATTGCCCCCCCATGACCATGGCTAGATCCGCCCCTGCAGACCGGTGACTAAAGAGGAAGGGAGCCTCATTAAAAAATCATAGCGCGACAGCCACCAGGGTACGAGGAGATGACTACTGGTGTTAGATGACCAACAGTTTGTAGGCGCTCTAACTCACTGTAGTTGCTGCTTATTGTAATTGCACTGCTGTTGATTGATGATGGCAAAGATGCGGGTACCACCCACACGCGCACACACGCGCACACACGCGCACACACACACACACACACACACACACACACACACACACACACACACACACACACACACACACACACACACACACACACACACACACACACACACACACACACACACACACACACACACACACAAAGACAGACAGACACACGCACACACAGACACACACGCAACACACACAAACACAGACATACAGACAGATACACGCACACACAGACACAGACACACGCAAACCCAGACACACGCACACACGCAGACACAGACACAGACACAGACACAGACACGCACGCACACACACCTGTAGCATCACATGACACTAAGATAAGATAGATTTGAATTGACCCTAGATGGATAGATATGGTATATTCAAAGCACAACATGTAAAGCTGCAGAAAGATGAGATTGAAAATGCAGTGAAGCATACAGCAAGCAGAGTAAATGTGAAGTAAAATGGGTTCATGACTGATGTCTAGAAAAAACTGTATATAAAGAAGTAAATCAAACAGTGCCAAAGTTTCTGGTCAGTTCAATTTTGTGCAATTTCTCTTTCAGTATCAGAGACAGTGATGGAAAGGCAGGTAAAGCTAGACTAGACTATTTTCCTGTGGATATAATGTTTTATGATACATTTTGTAAAAGCAATAACTGTCCAGTCTGTGTTGTTATTGATTACATCATACAGTAGCTATAAGGTGGGTGGACATCACCAAGCCCTGTGCCAGACGGCATAATGCCCCCGTTGAGATATAATGAGATACAATAAGTTGTGGCCTAGAAAATCACCCAAAATAATATTCCCATCTTCCGAGTTTCCTCCACTAGACTCCACTCCACATGGGTGCCGAAAACCCCCGAATATATCCACTATAAAGGTTAAAAACAGCACTTGAAAATAAAAGATGCAAGATTGGCTTGAATGTAATCTCTCACAATCATGTTTATTTGCGAGCGCAGACTAAAACGTGTGCAAATAAACCTATAACGCCGTTGGTATCATATATGATACACCAATTCTTCAGCTGGCTCATGTTTCAGTGTAACCACTACTTGGTTCAAAAACCTGTTGTATTACATCTGATACGTCCCCTGCCCCACCTGGACCATACCATTTGCACTGCAAGTAGATACAGAGCCTCAGATGGTATGACCCAAAATGGCTGCCTCCATCTAATTTGCAACAGCAGAAGCCACTGTCCAAACATTTTGGTTTTGAGGACATTTTGGTGAGTTTTCCTTGTATATCTTTACTGATATTTCGAAATAAGGGTTGCATGATGTGATTGAACTTAGTCATTCTCAAAAAATATAATTTTAGTTTGTTGTTTACCACGTCTGAAAAGTATGTATCATATATGATACTACAGGTTTTTAGTACTATATAATGATGTATCATATATGATACTACAGGCTTTAGTCATTGCACACTGCCTATGGGAATATCTATTATGCTCTACACAACTTTCATTCTTATAATTATTTTTCTATCAATCAAACATGCTGGGCATTCAATGTTGTTATGCATGTGTAATAGAGAACATCTTTACTCAAATTCTAAATGTTGAACCCCAAACCCCAAATGCCTGACCTCACTGACCTGAATAGAGTACTACATAAGTACTACGTACAGTGAGTACAGTATACTCTATGGATACTACAGTGAGTACAGTGAGTACAGAGTACTCTATAGACAATACAGTGACTACAGTGAGTACAGTGTAATCCATGTACAATACACTGAGTACAGTGGGTACAGTGTAATCCATGTACATTACACAGAGTACAGTGAGTACAGTAAGTACAGTGTACTCTATGGACACTACACTGAGTACAGTGAGTACTGTGAGTGCAGTGTACTCTATGGACTCTACACTGAGTACAGTGACTACTGTGTACTCTATGGACACTACACTGAACACAGTGAGTACAGTGTACTCTGTGGAGACTACACTGAGTACAGTGAGTACAGTGTACTCTAGTACTGAGTACTAAGTTGTTAAGACCCAATGTATCATTTATGATACAATAAAAATAACATATATATACATGTTTTTTGAAAAAACTTTTTTTTTAATTTTCTTTTATGACCTAAAAAGAGTGCAATTTCAAAAAATTGGAATTTTCTGACTTGTCCTTCATGGTTCAGGCTTTAAAGGGATAAACATGAGAAATTGCACAGAGCCAGTCTTGCATGCATCTACTGTATAATTTTGGAGTGCCGCCTTTTCCATTTAGTTGGTTTATGATTTAAGATATTTTTAAAGCTGAGCAACCACTCAAACAAGGGCACTTTTCAGAGAAAGCACATCTATCCTTTCTTTCTATATCTCCACTATACGTCTCCCCCTGTTGTCAGGTGAGAGCCACTGTGGTGTAACGTTGACGTTTCTTCTAGGGGTTCACGTTCCAACAAGGCACTGGTAACAGAACCAGCGAGATCAAATTCGTCTGTGAACCAACCGCCCACAACGTAACGGAGACTGCATAGCACACCTCCCCACATGCAGACCAACTAGACTAGCTCAATGCTGGGATACATTCATATCCACACGTCATCAGCATCAGCCCTGCCATATGTACAGTGTACTGGTACAGCCAGGGGCAACGCTCCACTACAACCAAGACTCCCAGCGTTTCTCAGCTGCAGGGCTGATCGAACCAACCAGTTGTATTTCACCGCCTGCAGGTCTAAACACAGTTTCCCGCGATGACGGCTGCCATGATGTGGCCCTGACCTGTCGCCGTGGTTTAGCCGGCGCTAGTATTGATGGAGAGTAGTTGTCTTTGTGTGTTTGCCGGCAGGCAGCAGCCAGGTCGAGGATGGATACTGGCCCGCTTGCCAGATGCTCAGAGTGCAGCAAGCTGTGTCAGCAAGTGTATGCCAGACCCGTTGTCTGCCGACATGCCCGACGGACCCGTCTACGAGCGGAGATTGCTCCCGTTTGCCCTGTGTCAGGAAGCCTGTCTCTCACCGAATAGCGAGAGAGACCTTCTGCTGCTTTCCCAAGCCTGTCATCAAGGTTGCCAAAAATAATACAACCCCCGCGCCCCCCCTCCCACCCACCCACCCTGCCCCAAATGCAGGTGCCTATCACGTCAACTTCTGTGCCCACTAAGCTGCCTGCATGCCGTTGTCACTGAATGAGGCAGACATTCCGCCCACGGCCCATTGCTACAGTACCAAACCTCCGAGTGTGAAGTGGATATTCCATCTCTCTCAGAACGACTTGCCTATCCAGCCAGGAGCAAGTGTTGACATTCTGTGTCGTGCCACTGCTGCATGCTGTATCGGCACCGGGTTATAAAGAAGCCCCCAAAAAACTCCCCGGACCTGCCATTCCCTTTCAGCCCACTTGCCATCACCACAGACCATTTGGCGGCGCAACACAACAGCTCCCTGCCCCGCTTCGCGGGATCCAGGCAATGCTAAAGTGCCAGCGCCTTTTGCCAAGCTACTATACCGCCCAAAGTCCCTCATGCCAATGCCCCCGCTTCCACCTCCCTCCTCCTCCTCCTCCAGCAGCACCACTGCCACCATGCAGGTCTGATCCAGCATGGGAGGCCTGTATGAACTTCGGCTGACTTCCTGGCTCTCCAGGCCCAGAGGAAACCTCTCCGCACTTATTGAGCTTCAAAGCCAACGGGTCTTTCCGGCTCCTGACACAGAGGGGGAGACCAGGACTCCTGCACAGCCTGTGTAAAGGCTCTGTCCTGAGGCAGCAGACAGCATGACCCAGAATCCCGCCACTGCCTGCATGTGCAAGACACCATTGGCTCTATTTTCGTCAGTGCCTTACACAGCTTATCCCTAAACTTTTTTTTGTCCTTTTCTTTTTTACTATTTTGAAAAAAATGTGTGTGTGTGTGTGTGGTGTGTGTGTGTGTGTGTGTGTGTGTGTGTGTGTGTGTGTGTGTGTGTGTGTGTGTGTGTGTGTGTGTGTGTGTGTGTGTGTGCATGCGAATACGCATGTGACGTAATGGCTGCTATCATCATGCACCTGTGCACAGTGTGAAGCTCAACAGCGCCACAGACAGACAGACAACAGACAGACAACTTGGATAATGCCACTATAGTTCTTACACTCACTCCAGACATTGCATATTATTGTCAAGGTGATCTACAAGTTCAAAACACATCGCAGAGAGTTGCATTTTAGCTTTTTTAATGTCACAATTGTGACAATCTTTATGTCACAATCTCTTTAATGTTAAAGACATGCCCTGCACTATATTCTGCAGCACTCAAGATCCCCCGTCAGATAACTTCTACTATAGCGGATCGTATTTTGCGCGCTCTCTCTCTCTCTCTCTCATTTATAATTCTATTGTTATCGTATCGTTATCGCCTATCATGCTTCCTTCAGCAGTCTATAATTAATGATTAGCTGCTCTCTGTTATTTCCTCGAACTAGAGCCTTCTTTTGCTGTGTTCTCTACACAAGCAACGCCGAGCATGGAGGTGCACACACACATGTGCACACACAGGTTTGTGCACAGGCACACACACACACACAAACACACACACACACACACACACACACAAACACAAACACATGACAGTCGATATTTAGTGAGCAGTCTGTCTAGAACAGTAAGTTACTGATCTAAACAGATGTTTGATATTTACTCACTCAGGACCCAGGACCCAAATGAGCTCCACAACCCAGAGATGGGCCCCGACCAGCTGAACCACTGTTTTGGAAACAATGGTATAAAATGTGTCCACATGCACCCTCCTGCGCATGCGCACACAAAATATCTCTCTCTCTCACACACACACACACACACACACACACACACACACACACACACACACACACACACACACACACACACACACACACACACACACACACACACACACACACACACCAGACTGAGAATCCATTATTGATATTAACGACACCGCCACACTCGGCTAATTAAAAGCAGGAGTGAGACAGCACCTGGCCTGGCCAGAACGGGGTGGAGTCACACCCTCACAGTCTGCCTAATTAATCACAAGCACACACACGCACGCACAAGCGGACATGCACGCATGCACAACCATGTCTGCAAAACTTTTCCAGAGTCCAGGATTATTACAACTTTGTTTTTCGACTTTTTCTGGTCAAACGTTGAGTCTACAGTGGCGAGACGTCCCACCCTGTCCTTGGCTGCCCTGGTTTCAAGCTGGGTGTCCTGTGTCCTGCATGGCAAAGATCTGCGCTAAAAATGTACCGCTTTTCAACATTCACTACCAAATTGTTCTGGTTCATTGCCAAGTGTTTGCTGTGTTCCAGCTGTAAAGCGCGAAGCCTGGTCTATCGTGAGTCTTTGTGAGCTCCATCCACCTGCATGGAGCTCACAAAGTCTGCTTATATAATCAAGACTTCATGCTTTGCGGCTGGAACACACAACAGTATTACTATAGAGCAGTGGTTTTCAACCAGCTAAATGATGCGATGAAACTAAGTGAATTAGTACTAAAACGTATTGCATGTTAAGGGGTTATGGTGGGGTAGGAGAAATGGCCAATAACATAAGGTGGCTTGCATGAAACTCTCCTTTAAGGGTCCTGGTTTGGCAGGCTGAAAATAATGTATATACAGGGGCACCCACACTTTTTTGAGTTGAGAGCTACTTTCATATAATGCCAAGATAAACTAGATCTACCCACCATTTTTTGTCACATTGCTGACAATTAGAATAGTGGTGCTGATGTTACATTATATTAGAAGGGTGAAAATGGAATAGTGGCGTTGGTGTTACATTATAATAAGCTGGCTAATAATCCAGACTCCAGTCCAATCCAGTTTATTAGCCAGTCTATTATAATGTAACACCATTCAATAGCCTGGCCTTTTTATGTCAATCAATCAAGTTACCTTATTTCAAGTGTGGTATATTTAGGGTCATGTCATGTGACCTACCTGCACAGTCTTGGTGATCTATTGGTAGATCACAATCCTTTTGGGCACTCCTGGCCTATACCATCAATATTCTCAATTTCTTGTCGTAACTAAAAATGCCAATTCTTATGTTTTGCTTCTGCCAAGCTGGGAGGTAAATATTGAGAGCTACTGACACAAAGGAGCTTTGATCTCGGTATTGAAACAGCCAAAAAAACAGATAAA
Organism: Benthosema pterotum; assembly: GCA_039105355.1. NCBI lineage: Eukaryota > Metazoa > Chordata > Actinopteri > Myctophiformes > Myctophidae > Benthosema > Benthosema pterotum. The sequence goes on from CM076970.1 coordinate 28,405,066, forward strand.
TACCCAAACAAACAGAGCAATTCACTCTAACAGCATGTGTGATGAAATCCCTAACAAATGTCATGCCCACACACATGATGCTGACGGTGACGATAATGATGACGGCGACACACAGACACGTGTGCATGCGTGTGCGTGTGTGTGTTTACTGTAGCACACTGCAACTCTTCATCGGCAGATGAAGAGATGTTTGGATGACTCAGTGGGAACATGCTTCCATAATGAGGGGATTACTGTGCAGTGGCAAAGCAAATTACCCGGTGAGCCTTCAGAATGTGCAGCATGGGCAGGCATGGACCTAGATGTCCACACTACCCAACACCAGGGCCAGATCTAGGCATGGGCAATCCCCCCCCTAAATGCCCAGACTGCCCCACCAAACACAATGGCATGCAAAACAACCCAAGATATTCCAAATTAAAGTTCTTACTGTATATTTAAAATGATTTGAACCACTACTACTGCTACAAACTAGTAACTACAAATGTAGCACCACTAAACCAACAGCATTTCATCATTGAAAACTCTCTGCATGCATCAGACCTTTAGCTTTATGCATGCTGCGTGTCTGTTGCAACTTCAACAACAACTGACGTTATTATTGATGCTTAATTGCCTAGTAAAAGGCCTGTAACCAAAAATGGTATGGGTGCGGCTTCATTCCCCCATACCATTTTCTCCTGCTCCCCCAATTGGGAAAGGTTATATCCGCCCCTGGTTGAGTGACTTCTATGTAAAGTGAAATTCATTAACCCCCCCGCTCTAAATAGCCAGGTTGCAATTTTCTAGAGCTGTTGCTGGCGTTTCATGGCTGACTGATGATGAAGGGCTGCAGCATGCGACACCTTGTGGTATCTGTGATTCATACTCCATACCATGGAAAAGGATCTGAGGCTACAGGTTGAAGCTGACCAGCTTGTAAGTTTACTTCTAATTAGGGCTGGGACTTTAACTGATTAATTGAGATTAATTAATTACATAAACAATAACGTGATTAAAGAAATTAACTCATTTTCGCACATAGATTTTGCACCACAGAACCTTTTTCACTAGATGAATTTCAGGGGTACCGATCATAACAGTGTGCAATGAGAGAAGAAGACAATCAGGGTAACCAATAAGGGCTGCCATTGATCCCAACCCACACTGTTTTGTCCTCCTATTGCTCTGAAATTACTAACGCTGTCTCTAACACTCACTCTCAACATAACACGAAACACGTCACAGTGGACACAGTTTTGATTTAGAAAAACTCCCTCACACACTAACAAGCTGTTTTAATTTACAAAAAAATGCTTCTCGTGTCAAGTATTGGTATGCAATTAATTGAGATTAATTAATTACAAAGCTTCAAATTAATTAGATCAAAAATTTTAATTGAGTCCCGCCCCTACTTCTAATTCAAGGCTGACAGAGAAATAAACCATCTCTGTTAGAACCTATTCATTCTGCTGCTTGCGTCTAAACCAGGGGTTTTCCACCTTTTTCATCCCAGGGCCCACCATTTATTCAGCATTTGAGCCACGGACCACCAATTGAGGATATTCTGAGACCCACAGACCCCAAAACTAAAGATTTCTTTTGCTTCTGTCCATGACCATTAATCTTCTAGTTGTGTAGATTTGGACTAATTCGCATGATGGATATTTTAACTCTTGAGAGTGTAAGAATGAAACCAAATGGACCCGCCAGGGTCCATTTGGTTTCATTTTTACGTTCTCAAGAGTTACATTAGGTTAAACAACTTAGCCGAGGACCACCTGGAACCCTCTCAAGAACCCACTGGTGGTCCCCGGACCACCTGTTGAAAACCCCTTGTCTAAACCACTAACTCCATCCATGCTCTGCCCAGTCTTTTAGTTTGCATAGTGTGTACAACATGGTAGCTAGGGTTTAATATTTTCCCAAATTTGGCCCATTTCAAATCCCGGGATTTTGCCGACAATTTCCCGGCTCCCGGGAATTCCCGTAACAAAATAGAAGGATAAGTCAGTTAAAAAAAAGTCCTCCTAAAAATGCAATTATATGTCGACAGTTAATATTCTCAATTGAATAGTGATATTTTATTGTTTTAAACCTTTAATTTTAACAAAATATGAACAATATCAAATACAAATGTAAGCCGGTTACACAAATATTAGCAATGCGGCACGCAAAATAGGCTACTTATTGGAAGGTTAGGACTTCGGAGAGAAGGAGAGAGAGAGAGAGAGAGAGAGAGAGAGAGAGAGAGAGAGAGAGAGAGAGAGAGAGAGAGAGAGAGAGAGAGAGAGAGAGAAGCTGACAGCGCGTCTCAAATGTGGTCTTGGATATCGCATAATAAGGTTGTCTGCACATCAAGAGGATACGATGGTAGAACGCGCCTCAAAAGTGCTCTTGTACATCGCGTAAGATACGATGATTGAGGCTTGACGAACAAATATTTGGTATGGGCATAAGGGCATTTAATACTATTGATTGCAGCTGCGTTTCAATGCAAACGAAGCGCTGTTGACTACGCATGTTTTAGTCGCTGTCTGACATGACAACAAGTTACGGGATGCAAGTTATATAACTTATTTTGTATATATTGTAATATTGTAATATCAATAGCCTCGGTGGACATGGGGGGGGGGGAGACAGAGAGAGCGCTGTGGTGTTTTTTTTTTTTTTTTTTTTTTTTTTACCTGTGTTGTAAGTTATTTCACATTGCTGAGTGGCCGTGTATAGAAGTTGTAGAACAGAGACAATCTGTCGCGAGGAAAATAAGTCCATGCAGTATAGGAAGTCCAACGTTCTCTTTAGAGTGACGTTCATATTTTTAGTGTATGCTATAAGCTGGTCTGCATCTGATTCAATGAATGAAGGAGGATGCGGCATTCGTGCGGTCCATAGTTCTGACTCCTGACTGCTCGCATTTAGACCACGTGTCGCCAATTAGGCCCGCCAACGGCGCGTCATGAGATTACGTCGTGCGATGGTCCACGCCCCTTTCTCCCTGCCCTAGGGCAAATACGCTAGTAGCCCTGCAGGCTACTCATACATTCTCAACTCTCGTTGAGCCTGACGCGTCATCATCATCAGCTGTGCAGTGTAAACACTTTTACTTTTTCCGACAGTTTAAAGCTGCGATCCATGCCATGCGTTTGGTCCGTGGTGGTAGACTAGGCTAGATTTCAAGAATGTGCTTATTTTAAGTGCTGAAGGAAGCTTGTGTTAATTTATTACATACAAGTGTTCTAGGGCATTAAGGCGTGCTGAATCCAAATCTGCTATATGTAAAGCTCAAAAATGGCTGCTAAGCCTTCAAAATAGACCATTTAAAAATGGCGGTCACCACCATAATGAAGCATAATAAAATGATGTATGTTTGACTAAATAAGCTATAAAATGGATTAAAATGTATTGTTTATGTTTTCATATATGGGGAATAGAATGACATATTCATATTCCAGATCAATTGTGAAGGTACCACTTTAATATAATTTATATTGCGAAAATTGGCCTCTTTGGTATTATTATGGTAATATTTTTTAATGGTGAATAATTTCTTCATTATTTGCCTAAATTGGTGTTTATTTGCATGCAGTAGACCCGTGGTTTTCAACAGGTGGTCCGGGGACCACCAGTGGTCCTTGAGAAGGTTCCAGGTGGTCCCCAGGCTAAATGATGGAAAGTTGGTTAGCCAGATGTAACTCTTGAGAATGTAAAAATGAAACCAAATGGACTCTTGCGGGTTCATTTGGTTTAATCTTCACACTCTCAAGAGTTAAAACATTCATCATCTGAATTTAATTCTAAAGTCTACACTGCTTTGTTTGCAAAAATCCAGCCTGGAATTGTGGACAAAACCAAAAAGAATTCTTTATTTTTAGGTCATTGGTGTGAACATGTAATCAAATAGTGGTCCGTGGCTCAAATGCTGAATAAATGGTGGTCCCTGGAGTCAAAAAGGTTGAGAACCCCTGCAGTAGACACATGGACAGTCAGTCCCAATGATCTTCAGTGTTCTGGCAGGTGTTGCCAACACCATATATCTTACAGATTAATTTCTCTGCTGAGCTCATATGTCTTCCGTAAGAAGACCTTTTCCAAGGCCACTGACGTCTGAGGGATGTTGCTGGAACACCTGCTAGGTTGTTTTCTTACCACTGCCACTAAACTGTTACAGCTTGAGAGGCAAGTAGAGTATTAACTTGACCAGAAGGCAACTTCTGAATTTCATGCACTGGAGATACTTACTATCCTTTGCTGTCCCAGCTTTAATGTAGAGACCCAGGCCTACATTGCATCTTGCCATCGCATGCCAGAAGTAAAAGAAGCACATCTTTATCATGTGCTGACACAACTAAGAACTGTTTCATTTGAGCATGAATGTAGTGCAAACCAAGCCATGTGTCAGCTTCCTCATGGTCAGCACTGAGATGAGACTGGCACAGATCCTGGCATCAGGATCAGATGACTTGACAATGGTCATTCACTCCAGCAAACCCCCCTGATACAACAATGAGCAGAGTGTTGACATATGTTGACATATTCACCAAGTGGTCTAATGCCAGGTGGCTTTTCCATTGACATCACAAGTGCTTGGCCTTCGATGAGGTGTGCCTGAAGTTGGTGCATGCAATGAAGCAAGAGTCAAGTTGTTTTGTATGGGGCGTCCGCAAGAGACTATGCCACCAACCTCAGATGCAGTAAAGTTTCACATCATGCGTTCCCATTATCAAGCTCTTGTATAGAATCAAGCTCACTTAACACACCCTGATCTTCCTCCCATTACTGAAATGGCATGGATGATCCTGAATGGTCAGTTGCTACCCCGGCTGCTTTCCTTGCCACCATTGCAAAAAGCATGCAGCGAGAACACGTCATGCATTTGCACAAGGCTGCTTTCAGCCAACGCTGCGGCTGCAAGAAAGTACACATAATGTACATTGAAGTGTGCCGTTTCAAGAAACTTAATTGGCAACACCTGCCAGAACATTGAAGATCATAGGGACTGACTGTCCATGCGTTTACTGCATGCATTAAGTCATAAACACTAATTTAGGCCATTATTGAAGCAATTATTCACCAACAAATTACATTACATAATATAAATTATATTAAAGTGTACCTTTAAAATTGATCTAAAATATGAATGTCAATGTACTCCCCATGAAAACATACATTTCAATCTATTTTCTACCCTATTTAGTCAAACATACATCATTTTACTATGCTTCATTATGATGGTGGCCGCCATGTTTAAATGGTCCATTTTGAAGGCTTAGCAGCCATTTTTGAGCATTACATACAGCAGATTTGGATTCAGCACGCCTTAATACCCCTAGAACAGTTGTATGTAAATAAAAACACGTTTTGCCTTCGGGGTTCACATTTTTGTAATAGGTCCCAGTCTATATGGGTCCATGCTGGAACAGCGTAAAAAACAATTGCATGCGAAGCTGCGTGAGGCGTCCTTCTGTTACAGCAAGTCTGCACCATAGTGAGCCAGTGAAGAAGTAAATAATGTAAATAAAAATGTAAAGTATAAAACAGAGAAGTCACTAGTCTAGTAATGCTGCTGCTGCCGCTACTAGGCTCACTGACTGACTGACGGACTGACTGCTCTTGGCTCTGTGCCATTTGCCCTAGAGCAGGGACGGAGCGGAGAGGCGAAAAATGTTTACGCCCAAAGGGGGCGTTTTTGTTTGGCCTAATATTGTGTGCCGCGGGGCTCCCGTTCATAGCCCCCTCGCTGCATAGTCTAATTATCAGTGATGTTTGGAACTTATGCGAGGGTTATAGATTTGATTTTACCACTCACAGATATCGGAAAAACACGATTTGTGTGGAAAAATTGAGAAAGAAATGATGACCTCCGGGAAGACGGTCCCGGAGGATTTCCCGGGAGGGAAATTAAGTCAGTTGTACCCGGCATCCCGGGAAACCGGATCCCGGTATTAAACCCTAATGGTAGCCAATATTTACCACAAAAAAGTGGGAGGCAGTTTAAATGTCTCTCCCACGTTGCAATCAGTTATTATAAGTCCAGGAGCTCCAATTGGGAGCCATGCAATCCTCAGAATTCTTGTAAGAGGAAATCCAAGGCATTATTTAGTACCCAGACTTTCAATCCCGCGTTGCCTCTTGACAAGTGTTTTGCGGCAGCGTAAAAGCCGCTCTGTGTTCGGCTCAATAAATGTGTACATGTAATGAATATTGCTGGCACCTTTCCAACTGTGTGCTGTCAGTGTTGATATAATAGAATTTTCTCCCTGATATCATGGCCTGTTGATTCAATAGCACTTTGTTGATTCCCATGAAAGTGTGTGTGTCTGTGTGTATGTGTGTATGTGTGTGTGTGTGTGTGTGTGTGTGTGTGTGTGTGTGTGTGTGTGTGTGTGTGTGTGTGTGTGTGTGTGTGTGTGTGTGTGTGTGGAGGGAGGGGGGTAGTGAAAGTTCCGGTGCTCTCTGCACAATACCATTAAGCCTATAATAACTTTACGGTCACACAACACAGACACACCCACCCACACACGCACAAAGGCGGGCACACACGCACGCGCACACGCACGCGCCCGCACACACACACACACACACACACACACACACACACACACACACACACACACACACACACACACACACACACACACACACACACACACACACACACACACACACACACACATTCATTTCGTATTTACGTGAAGAGGGGGACATTGTGAGTCTTGACCCACATTTTCTGGAGTAGGAAATGGGTGTACAATTGAGCTATTCCAGACCAATCTGCTGATTCGGTCTGGTTTTAGCCAGGCTACACACACACACACATGCTCATAAATCCCTGATGACAGCACTAAGAAAGCAACGAGATCACAATCAAGCAATGCATAATGCTAGATTATTTCAAAGTAACATGGATGTGTCTGTGGAATGGCCCTAACCTTTACACCCTCACTCTCTGTCCATGCAGATATAAGGGTGCAGATGGCACCGCACCGGCAAGAGTGCCACTGCTGGGGCTATTATTGCCAAGGAGGGCATGAAGAGAGCAGATGCCCCACAGGACAAAGCCAAAGCCTGTGTCCCAGAGCAGAATGGCTGCCATCACCAACTCAGCCAAAGGTAAGACTATACCGTTGGCCCCTTCCCTGAACAGGGGTGGAGGAGGATAATATGTCATGAAGGGCCGTCCGCATGGCAAACTCATTACTATATCACAAGTTGGGATAAATTCAGTAGTGGATAATAAAGTAGCCAAAATGTTTGCTATTTTGTCACTGCCCACAACTGAATCACTTGAGTACTGTAGCCTACTTTAATTGAGTGGATGTACTTTTGCAGGTACACCTGAGTAATATTCACTTGTAGTTCAATAAGAGATACAAGTCTCGAGTTGTTTTGTCCAAGGCTGGAGAAAAAATTTCAAAGTTTGTCATTGCCGAAGGGTAGGCCTAGGCTACTTCATATACTCTTGCAGACTGCTGTCAATTTATATCTGAAAATCATATTATACTCCATGAAAATGGGAACAACATTACATTCAAAGTATGCAAAGACAGCCCCGAGGCTGAATCTAAGGTGAATGAAATGAAATGAATGAGTGGCTAAATGTTCCCATTATGGCTATCACCAAATGGCGCTTGACGAAGAAGGCATTTTCTCCTCAGCTGTCCCATTTTATTTAAAACTCCATATCCAGGTTATTGCATTCGCTTAGCACTTACATTTTTTATTTTGTATTTGATTTTGTCACCTGGTGCCGATACATGCTATATCCTGCGTGATATACTTTTCCTGTGCCAACCTGAGGATTGTCCCGAACTAAGCTCTTATGATTCCTTCAACGTATGAGACAATCGAACAACAATACTTGTCCAATATGCATGTTAGGAGAGGTTGGACAAGACAGGAAAGCGTGACCTGCATAGCAATACTTGCTGAACTATTCGGTTTGGCATTGGTGGATAAACCCCACACCAAAGGGTAGGGCTTACAGTACGCTTTAACATAATTAGTATAATTATGCCTGATTCTAGTGAGGAAAGCTTCTGCAGTTCACACAATGGGATTGAGAGTTCGTGCCATTGATTCGTGAATCATATTCTTAAATTCTTATTCGCACAGATGGTGGAACGTGGTTTACAAGCACCTCTGCTTCAGGAAGACGTCCAATTAAAGATTCCACTGAGTGTATACATACAGTATATTAATATGGCGATATAAGGAGTGTTTATTCAAATTGAACAATGGGAAAGTCAATAAACCTAGAGGAATGAAATGCATGCACAAAGTACTGTTTTGTTCTTCACTGTATGTCTGCCTGGTTGTTGGTTACATATGGGAAGACGTCACCTTCTTAAAATAATCGCCTAAGTCATTTTTTGGCCATTTTTTGCGATATACTGTATATTATACAGAATTTTATACTGTATAATATACAGTATATCGCAAAAAATGGCCAAAAAATGACTTAGGCGATTATTTTAAGAAGGTGACGATATGGGAAGACATGTCCAATGTATACTGTAGCTTTTAAGCGTTGTAGAAATCAATAATGAGGAAGAATATCTAAATAATGTGGGCAGAATGAGGTTAATTGCATAAGCATCTCTGTACATATAGACAATCGACTTGCATTCATGGAATGGTGTTGTGAACTTCTAGATCTATCATTTTCACTGTTTAAAAATACATATTTAATTTTTTGCGCAAAATACAGTAATGTAGGAGAAACATTGTTCTGCTTGTACTTGTACAAATAAGTGAGCATAAGTGACCTCTCACCTCTTGAATATTGAACCAGTAGGTAACAAAATCAGCAGGAAATTAGAATATCATATTCTGAACCAGGGCTGTTTTCCCCAGACACTACCATGTTCAGTTCAGATGGAAAAAAGACTTTTATCCAACCAAACAGCAGCAGCTAAGAGACACAATTAAGACGATTCCAAATACTATTTCTACAATATAAATTGTCCGACATGTAAAAGTTATGTTACTGCCTAAAGCTTAAAAAAAAATAACCTACCTGCAACGACAGTCAAGGCCAGATCTAGAGGGTGGCAGGTCAAGGTCAAGGTCAGGGTAAACTTTATTGTCCACAAGGGAAATTTGTCTTGGGCTTCAGCCACACATGAAACATAGATGACACACAAAATACAAAACAGAGGGCGACAACATTACACAGTGCACACCGTACGAAAAACTGGTCTGCTACAATCACTGATGTTTCAGAGCATCATTCAACATTTTAGTTGATGCTGGTACAAATGATTTTTTAAACCTGATGTGCTTCCACTGAGGGCAGGAGTACAAACTCTCCATTTAAAACATGGGTAGTGTCAGCAACAATTTTTTGGGCCTGTTTTAGTGTGGCCTGCTCATAAATAGACTGCAGAGACGGGAGTTGTCTAACCCCAATGAGCTTCCCTGCTGTTTGCACCAATCTGAACAGTTGCACTGAGAGGTTACCGAACCAAACTGTGATGCCAAATCTGACCAGGCTTTCTAAGACTGCACGATAGAACACCAACATAAATGTGCATCCTGCCCACCCAATGAAAGGTAATATCAGTGGTTTTCATCAGTGGTCCGGGGACCACCAGTGGTTGAGGACCCCCTCTAAAACGAGTTGTTGCAACTCAAGGGAGCATCCTCTCGAGAAACTTCTAAATAAAATAAAGAGAGAAGTCCAAATGGACCCTTGCGGGTCCATTTGGTTTCATTTTACACTCTCAAGAGTTAAAATTCATCATCTGAAGTCTATACACAACTAGAGAATGTAGAAGATTAATTTTGATCTGTATGTTTGCCTGCTTTGTTTCCCAAATCCAGCCTGGAGCTGTGGACAAAAGCAAAATAAATCTTTAGTTTTGGGGTCTGTGGGGCTAAAATGTCATCAAGTGCAGAATAAATAATGGGCCCTGGTGTCAAAAAGATTGAAGACCACTGCTTCATATGAAAAACTTTGGAGTTGCCCACCCTGACATTCTTCCAGCCCACCCTAGTTGGGCTGGCTAAATCCGGCCCTGACGACAGCAATATTTATATTGCTGTACATGCTTGTGCCATTAACCCTGTGTCCTGAACGCGTTTTGGTGTTTTATCTGTTGAAAAATAGCAGATCTACAAGCTCATATCGCGCCACCGAGTGGCGCGATATGAGCTTGTAGTTCTGCTATTTTTGAAAAATTGTGAAAATGTGCTGCAAATCTCTGAATACATTATTTTGGAAGCAAACATTTTATCTCAATTTTTTCGCTTCTGGGGAACCCCGAGAACAACATGTTTTCAGATGGCGGTCTGCAGCCAAATATGGATAATTCTGGTGGTCCTTGGCTAGAAATATGTTGGCATCACTGACACAGGAGCACAGATTTTTCAGAAAAATTAGAATCTAGTGTCAGAAACTATAGAATCTAGTGTCAAAAACTCGATTCTAGCGTCAGAAAGTAGATTCTAGTGTCAAAAAGGAGATCCTAGCATCAGAAACTATCATTTAGTGTCAATAACTAGAATCTAGTGTCGTAAACTACTGTAGAATCTAGCGTCAAAAGCTAGAATGTTGCTGCAGCTATAATCTGGTGTCAGGAACTACTGTATCATCTGGTGTCAGAAACTCGAATCGAGGGTCAGGACACAATGGGTTAAAAACACTGTAAGAATAGGTAGGATCTCTCTCAGCAGCACTGGAGCCTCCAGAGCCACTATACAGCAGGGAGACAGATTTGCAGTGGGCAGTGCTCATGTTGATGCGTTCCATCACAGTGATGGTTGCTAAGGAGCAGCGTTTCCACAGTGGGGCTAAATGCACACGTGTGCTTTCCAAAAATACTGGGTCCCAGACGCTCCCCCAGGAGTCCCCCTGGTACGCCCAGCTGCTTTTCTCAATGGATTAATTGGTGTGATGATGGGATGCGTGAAAGAGAGAAAGTGAGAAAGAGAGAACGAAAAGAAAGGAAGAAAGAAAGAAAAAGAAAGAAAGAGAGGCAAACAATCTAATACCAGCATGGGCGCCCCATCCAATCTTTGACAATCAATAACACGTTACTGTGTGCAGTTTGTGAACAAAGCCGCACAAATCACAAAGTGCTGTTCAAGAGGTGAGGCTGTTAACTGTTTTTCCCAGTGTCAGAAGAATGAAACACAAAGAGCTAGTATACAGTAGCTTACTGGTGGTGTGGGTGGAGGATACACTACTACACCATTTAGCTCCCTTTGGGAGACATGTTCCGTTTGAGGTAGTGGGTACAGAGAAGCAGAGGGGTGAAAAAGAAAACAAAGAAATGTGTGATGAACTCCGTTTTTTTATTGTCTGTGTTGACTCCCTCCTCTGAAAGCTCGCTGGCTGTAAAAAATATCGTACATACAGTATACCCGCGTGTAGTGCTACACCATCAAGGTGATGCTATAAGTGTAATTTAGAGGTCTGCACTCAGCAGAGATTCTCCATCAGACTGAGCCTTGGGAGATGATTTAACACCCAGCTCTCGCACCTGGCCTCATATTTCTATAGACTGAATGGAGGCAAGTGGGGCACAATTTCTCCTCTCTCACCACCACACCCTTCGTACTGGCGCGGGTTGGTCAGAACTGGCTAGCAGAGATTCCAGGTGGATGGTTAGTCGCGTGTAGTTTGTCTGGGAGTTAGTAGGTGCTGGTGCTCATGACCTAGTAGTCCTAATTTAGTAGTCCAACATAATGCTAGCTGGCTGGTGGCACACAACATGGGGGAATGCTGCTGAAGACTTCGCTGTTTTGTCATGTTTCCTTTTTATCCAACATTTCACGCTCCCTCGCACTTAGATACAGTAAGTTAACAAGGATGTCTGTCCCTTCCTTGGCACCTTGGTCAGTGATCCAAGCATCTTAGACTATCCCCCTGGCTCACAAGCCGTTGAATGACTCTCAGTCACAAATAATAATAATAATGGATTTCATTATAGCGCTTTTCTGTGCTCACTCAAAACGCTTTGCCATGGTCCATTCATTCATATACTTTGGGAGGTTGAAGTGCCCGTGAAGTCAATGTCAGCACTCTCACGTACGTCCCACATTTACACACCACTGGTGGCAAGCAACCAAAGGGAGCAATTAGGTGTTCAGAGTCTTGCTCAAGGACACTTCGACACTAACTCTGAGGGAGCCTATAGGATCGAACTGTAAACTTTGCGGTTCCACAGACACTTTACCACTGATCCACTCACGCCGACTGCAGACTCACTAATTTTTCATCTTGTTCCACAGTCTGAAAACAAACCTCTTCAGATTCCACCTCTCCCCCTCCTCGCATCACTTTTTGTCTATTTTTGACAGATGCCATTTGCGCTGTGGCGATGTATAGTGTATACTTGCTATGTTATTAAAACCGATGATAGGTTTGACGGTCTGCTAAACGCCTAAACTGTAATTGTGACTGCACGACGGCTCACTGGAAGGAACAAAGCTATTTCAATTCAGCGACAACAGCTCGGCATTTGAAAAGGCTCACCTCACAGCCAACATTTCTCTATACGCGTCTGGCATCCCCCACAAAAAAAAGAAACAAAAAAACGTTGTCATTTGGATTGGAAGGAAAAATGCCTTACTAAAAATGTGCATAACAAAGAAGGGATGAGAGTATGGAAGATGCTAAGCATTTCATACTTCTAATCTACATTATCAATAGCCACAAGCACCTGCCAGACTTTTGTTTGCAGACGTCTCATTGGAATTCAACATATTGCATTTTCTTACTAGAAATGCTGCTCCAAAATGTGTGATTTTAATTTGCCTCGACAGGTTGTTGACTGACTGAAACCCAGAGGCTAAAAGGGAGCTTCTCAGACTCCTATGTCCGCAGGCTCACCACAAGGGTGCATCCTTTAACTCTTCACTTTTGTGTTAGGTAGACTAGAGGTACGCAACCTTAGGCACAGCTAGTTGCCAAGTTGTTGACTGGCACAATGTCTTAAGTATGAGAGAGAGGAAGTTTGGGTGTTAAAGTGTTGTCCACGGCACCAATCTCTTCACGACCCTCCACAAACGGTGATAAGGCAAGCTAGGAATGTAACCTCTGACCCCTAACATGTCCTTCATTCAAAATATGAATTAATCATATCAGGAAGAAGGTATAGGGTGCCACAGTGCAAAGATAATGGGTATATACACTCATTCGTACCTCTCTATCAAACTGCTGAATAGGTAGACGAAGGGGTAAGCACTTAGGGTGTATGTGTTATACTGTATGTCTCTTTTTTCTGTATTGTATTTTGTTTTTGTCTGTTGTCTTTTATGTCTGTATGCAGCTGTGGTCTTGTCTCCAAGACAAATTTCTCCTTCGGGAGACTAATAAACTTGAAACTTGAATTTGACTTGAACTTGAATTTGACTTGAACTTGTGTATGCAAATGATATCCTACACCTGTAGGCTATAAACATCCTGCGTTCATTCAAACTCTGTACTTGAGAGTCTGGGAGAGAACCACTGGCTATATGTTGAGTCTAATAGTCACTCAATAGACAGTCAGTCAATAGACCGTCAAGAAAAAAAAAACATGGAATGTCATGTCAAGCAGACCAATGGAGGAGATCTCAGGACAGGAGGACAGCTAGAGATTAAAAAGACACTGCATGTTCACGGTTCAGCATCAGACCACATGTGCTCGCTGCCTTCAATTCCTCGGCTGCATTTCTACTAGGCTTAGGGTGTCTAAATCCATTGACATAACAGAGATACAAACAGCATGGCATCTTACACAATGGACGTGTGGACTTTTTCCTCATCATATAAAGAAATCACATGAATTAAATTTGATGTGAACACTGATGCTATTGTTCAGCAGAGAAAGAGAATTCACCTTCACACTCCTGCATACAGCGCGAATCCTAAATTATTTCTCAGCCAGGCTGTGCTGTTTTTTTTTTCCTTTTTTATTTCAATCAATCGTTTATTATCAAGTCTTCTGAGCTTTGTCTTTTATCTGCTGGTTTCACAGCCTCACAATAAAAGATGGAAACATCCCAGGCAGCATTGTGAAAATCTGTATTAAAATACAGAAACAGAGTTCACATTCCAAATATGCTCGGCAATATGACTTTTATGTGCCCCATAAGATTTTGCTTTTAATTGCTTCTTTATACTTTTTATGTTGACGTTTTTTCTTCCTTTTTTACCCATTAATTGGGAACATTCAATAACTTTTCATGCCACATTTGGCTCCTTTGAGCATCTATTGTTTTGCATGTTGTAATTTAGGCCTATGTTGTCTCTCCATTTCAAGCTGCATGCTCAAAACCAGTTGTCCCTAGTGTTATTAATAATGTTTGTTTGAAGTTCTCCATATTCACACTAAGAGCACATACAATAGCTACAGTACAGCACATCCAGCCAAAGAACTAGACAGCCATTTTCTGTAACAGCTGAGAGTGAATAATTTAATTAAAATATAGGCATTTTGCTTCACAGTATTAATTTGAAACACGTACAGTGTTTTCCTGCACACTCTTTCAATTTGTACTCGTTTATCCACACACACATGATGGGTTGACTGTTCACCTGTTCATCTTTTGTATTAGAGAGAGCGAATGCACTTTCTGGCAGTGGCAGTCGCCACCGTACAGCAGCGGGAGTTGAGTTATGCGGCTACTCGAACACTTATACCCTAACCTTAACCAAACCCTTACTCAAGAAATATAAATACAAATAAAGAAAATATACAAGATTTCTCCTTGGCCTTCGGGCAGTGTGCATGCAACGTTTCATGCAGATTGGTGCATTTATAGGTAAAAATGTGAAAAGCTGCCTCATGGTGGCACTATAACAGGCCGTAATAGAAAATGTGGGGCAGATGTTCTTGGCACCCAGGGAGTGTGTGTACAAAGTTTGGTGTGAATCGGAACAACGGTGTGGGAGATTATCTGTACACAGACGGACGGATAGAAAGACGCACACACGCGGATGGAGTGCAAAACATACACTTCACCACGCAGGTGGAGACAATAATTAATATATGTGGCTGATTTACAGATTTCTACTTTCTTGGATCATTCTACAGGAGCATGTAGCATTATTTTACAACCATGGTTAGGCTATAGGCTTGCCGCAAACCTACACAGGCTTTCAACACTGTATAAAAAAATCCTTGAGCATAAAATGAATGGGATTTCTTTTAGCTTCGGCACCTCGCTGTGGAGCTCTATTGTTTGGTCATGACAGCAAGGTGCTTAGTCCCTCCGGGAGGGTCGACTCCTCCTGACCTGACCTCAACACGTTCACACTCCAAGCAGGAGGATTACTGAGGCAGGGATTTCCCCCTGGACACATACAGTAGGTGGAGTATGAGAGAGACACAGGGGCGGATCTAGGCATGGGGGTGCAATACCCCCCTAAATGCCCTGACTGCCCCACCAAACATGATGGCATGCTAAACAACCCAAGATATTTCAAATGAAAGCACTTATAATTAAAATGACTTGAAACACTACTACTGCTATTAACTAACTACAGCTGTGGCACTACTAAACCTCATTCAAAACAGAAAACTCTCTGAGTCAGACCTTTAGCTTTATGCATGCATGCGTGTCTGTTGCAACTTCAATGACAACTGATGTTGTTCTTGATGCTTATATTTGCCTAATACCTAAGTCCTGTAAATGAAAATGGTATGGGTGCGGCTTCATCGTCCGTGGCGCGAAGCGACACGGGCAATGAAGCCGCCCCCATACAATTTTATCTTGCCCCCCCCCCCCCCCCAATTGGGAAATGTTACATCCGCCCCTGGAGA
Organism: Benthosema pterotum; assembly: GCA_039105355.1. Lineage (NCBI taxonomy): Eukaryota > Metazoa > Chordata > Actinopteri > Myctophiformes > Myctophidae > Benthosema > Benthosema pterotum. The sequence continues at coordinate 28,420,800 of CM076970.1, forward strand.
GAGAGAGAGAGAGAGAGAGAGAGAACGAGAGAGAGAGAGAGAGAACGAGAGTGAGAGAGAGACATGTTTTCCTCCACTTTATATGCAATATGTATTTCCTATACACGCATTGTTGTATCTTGATTGTTTAGTTCCACTTTTGCTTTGGCAATGTAAACGTTACAATTAGACATGCCAATAAAGCTCATTTGAAATTAACTGAACTGAGAGAGAGAGAGAGAGAGAGAGAGAGAGAGAGAGAGAGAGAGAGAGAGAGAGAGAGAAACCAATTAGGGAATGAGAGAGGGAGAGCGATAGGGTTTCCAAGCACGTAGCGCCCCCCTTGAAATAATGAATCGTGCCATATTTGGAAACTAAAAGACGTGTCCATTGTTGAACTGACAACAAGGAACACACTTTGTTCCTTGCTACTGGGGATCAATCAATGACATGCATCCTGCAAGTTCAAACAGCTCACATAGGCGTACAGTATGCAACTACAGGCGTTGTACTTGTAGCCAGTTTAATCCATTCGACTTAGTAAAGACTTGCTACTTGCGACTGAGTTGTCTCTGCACAACGACAGGCAGTTCGTTTGTTAGCCTAGCTACTAATCAAGAGAGCGGTCTGGTTAATTAACCAGGCTAGTCGTTTGTAGGCAGAACAAAATGACCATGATGATCTACTCCCACACTCAGGGGCGTTTTTGCCATTAGGCAGACTAGGCTGTTCCCAAGGTGCCACGAGGGGAGGGGGGCGATCAAGGGGGGTGAGGGGAGGGGGCGACCACCAGATATGCTTTAAAAGGATACCAGGCTAATAAGCCTAATATGGATACTCCTCCTCTCTATAACTAGAATTGAATATTTAAAAACACATGTAACATGTTATTTAGTTTAAAAATAGTTCATAGTTTTATCGCTTGGGGCGCCATTTTACAGGAGATTTTGCCTGGAGAAAATCTTGCCTCGGGCTCCAAATTGGTTAGAAACGCCACTGCTCTCACACTAGTGTGACTTATGCACTGGGGATCACTTGGCAGGTGTTGTGGTAGTATGAGTGCTAGGAACACCGTTCCCCAGAGTGGATCACCAAACCGTTTCCGGCACCACATGGAGATAGTCTCAGAACAGATTGAAGCGTACTTGGATATGGATCGATGCAATGTGAAAGCGTTGAATACAGTTGAATCAACAGTACGGAAGAATCAATAGCCAAGGTGAATCATAGCCAGCAGGGACCATGTAGGCAATGGTATTCGAGAACAGTTGGAATCAAAATAGACTCAGTGTGAATCTGCCCTTAGTCAAATTGAGCTTGTTCCATCACTAAGAGCATATGCACCACACCAGCCACAATCTGCTCACACACACCCCCTCCTAAACACCCATAGATAGGCCTATAAACATACAGTAGATATCCCACTGGCCTATGCTTTCATTTGAGGGCAGATTCACACTGAGTCTGTTTGATCCAGTGGAACGGTGTCCTGAACAACGTGTCATTGTGGCTGCCATTTTTTGTGGGGAATGCCTCCTCTCTATATCTGTATATGTATGCTTTCAGCCTTCGATAATATTTTCAATGAAAAGAAGAAATTTAAGGCGGGAACACATGTTGGTGTTCTAGGCATTAAAACATTAACTACATGTTTTCAGATGGGGGTCAGTGGCAATAGAAAAATCATTTGGGGTGACATGACATGAAGTATTAAGGAGCACAGCATGGACCACAGAAATAATTACGCTTTTCTGAAAATTTTAACATTTATTTAAGACATGTGTAGAATGAGTTAGAATCAGTTCAATCAGGTCAAAATGGATTCATTCAAACTTCAGAATCCTTCAATCCAGTTACGGTTCTTGGTTCTTTTCTTTCTCCACAGCTCATCCTTCAGGCGGTAGATTATGAACCAGGCATGGACACCACTTTGACATGCCTGGTAGGTCAACATCTATATAAACAAAAGTGACAAACTGTACAGCATGGCAAGGTGTAAACACAATAGAGAGTTTAAGATCACTCCGACGTGTGACGCCACTGGGAAATGATTCAGTGCTCGATATACAAGCCTTGCATCTGTCAGAGCCTGTCCTCCGATGGCAAAACACAGCTTTTGTCTTGTTAACAACATGGACGAGAGCTACGCTGTAGAGGAGTGTCACCATGCAAACCAGAGACGCCAGTGGAAGGTTGTTGGGCTTATATGGTAACTGTGACGGAGCGTGCCATGTGGCAATTAACGCACATATTCAACGGTTATAGAATGAATGCTATGCATAATATGCGTTAACATACTGGTATTATGCTAAATCAGTCAGACCAAGTTCAGATGTCCTTTGTCCTCTCTATATAGATACAGTATACGCATATGTATTTTATTTCAAAACATCAGGTTTAATCTCATATCCGTCTCATATATACTTTATACACACACACACACACTCATATGCTGTGACTAATAGTGTTTCTATTTTTTCTTTTTCTTTTTTCAAAAACAATGTCTTGTTTTTCTGTTTTTTTTTTTGCTTTTTGTTTCGCCCACTCCATTACTCAGTCGATCGTTTGGCTCAGCCTGCCTGCCTATTTTGTGGCATTGATTTAAGGCCCCCCCTCCCACGTCTTAGTAATCAAATCCCAGATATTAGATTTTGCCACGACGGGGGAGCAATTACGTGACGCTCATTTTATTGTGCTGGAGACCTGGCTTACCTTGGCTGGCAGGGTGGTGCCGCTGCAGTTAAGCTGTGGAGAATGAGAATAAAAAATATATATTATATACAGTATAAAGCAGAAAAAATAAAAACACAGAGCAACAAATGGACGATTAAAAGTAGAGAAAGGAGGAGGGAGGGAGGGAGAAATAAGCAGCCAAATACTTGAGTTTAGTGGTGTGATCGATGAGCCATTGCGAAAGCATGATTGTTCAAAACAAGTCTTTTTTGGAAAGGGTAGGTGGGAGGTGTGCCTGTATCTATGTATGCGTGCATGCGTGTGTGTGTGCGTGTGTGTGTGTGTGTGTGTGTGTGTGTGTGTGTGTGTGTGTGTGTGTGTGTACGTGCATGTACTTGGTGAGCTTGCAGCGTGAGTGACAGGAACACGGTGGGCCAAACTTTTCCCTCTCTTGCCGTCTACTCTCTCCGGCTAATAAGCCTGTCTGTGGGCTGTTGCTAGGCTACAGAGGTCTGTTGTTATTCTCTGGCTGTTGGCCTTTTTCCTCAACGCTGTCTGTGTGTATTATTGTGTGTTTATTGTGTGTGTGTGTGTGTGTGTGTGTGTGTGTGTGTGTGTGTGTGTGTGTGTGTGTGTGTGTGTGTGTGTGTGTGTGTGTGTGTGTGTGTGTGTGTGTGTGTATGTGTGTGTGTGTATGTGCGTGTGTGTGTCAGAGAGAGAGAGAGAGATAGAGAGAGAACATCCCTAATCCTCAGTGTTAATTTATCCCTTTATTAATCTATGGGCTGTAAATGTGATACAATGCATCTGAGTGATGTTTGCGCATTTGCAAGTGAATGCTCGTTTCCTGGAGACTGCAGTGCGTGTGTGTGTGTGTGCGCGTGTGTGTGTGTGTGTGTGTGTGTGTGTGTGTGTGTGTGTGTGTGTGTGTGTGTGTGTGTGTGTGTGTGTGTGTTGGCGGGTGTACGCCAGTGAAGTACAGCACGTTTCATTTCATTAACACATGGTTGTGACACTGTTTGTTGTTGTGCCACCGGGTATTTTGGTCTGTTGAAGGGGGCAAAAAGTAATGAGTAAAGAAAACCTTGTAACCAGGCAACATGAGAGTTTCTGCATGGCATGATATCTATTCTCCGGGACAAAAAACACTTCAAAAGGCCCAAAGGACCTTTATCATGGCGGTGGAGATGGAGGCCGCCGCGGAAAAAAGCTTAATGATCTCTCAGAGAAGCACACAGAATGGACCGATGTCGGAGGTCAATCAGAGGCCCAGGAATACAATAGATAATGCTGAAAATATTCAATAACAACATTGAATATTCATACTCCATCTAGTGTAAACTCTAAACATCTATAATCTTGACCACTCAATTCAGTGCAATTAAAAAACTGTTTAAATTGTTTTAGAATTAAAGATAAAATGCACTAAACTGCGATGTCTTCTCCGTATATGATCCTATATCCATTCTATGTACTAGCTTCTGATTTTTCTCCATGGCAGACACCTAAAATGTTCACGGTCACTGGTAATGTCGCTGCATGGGAAGCGCAAGGTTCTTCAAACTTGGGCTCGCCCCAATGTTAGTGTTGAAGTGTCCAAGATACTGAACCCGTAATTGCCCCTGATGTGTGCCTTGCATGGTTTCCTCTGTCATCAGTAATGCATAATCTATGTAAAGGATGACAGCACTATATACACTAAATTGACCATTTAACAAGACTGAAACATTCTCTTTTGTAAGCATGACTACATTTCACCTTCATTCTTTGCTTGTGTGTTGTTTATAGTGCTGAACGCAAATGAAAGTAACAGCCTGGGTACTGAGGCTAATATAGTTGCAATCACCTGTACATGGGGATTTTACACTTGTACAAGGGAATGTTGCACATACATACAAGGAAATTGCCTGACCCTCCCCACCACAGCATTTTATTGGATGGGCGTTGTCCATCCAAAAGGCACCTTGAAAGGCACCTTGTTTGATGTGACCTCTGACAAAAAGTTTGTTGTTTTTTTAATGTCACAATTCCTTTAACATGAGACCTGCATTGTGTACCTATGTTGTTTCTTATTAAAGGTCATAGAGGCAACTCGTCGGGCACAGGGGAGGCATTGCTAATGTGAGAGGGGTGAGGCAGCGTTTTAGCCAATCACAGCACAGCAGCCAGGTTTCATAATGAGCCAATAGAGTGGAGGTGAGGAGGACTTAGATTGTTTTTAAACAAACCTTTAAAGGGGAATTCCACCCATTTTCAACATCTTCCTTTTTTTTCTCAGAAAAAAGGGCTCTGCAAGAAAAAATCATTAACATGGTGAAACACAACTTGATGTCATCAAGTTGTGTTTCACCATGTTAATGATTGTTTTCAGACCTCCATTTCTAGGACACACAGAATGGGAGAAGTTTTTTTTTACCATGTCCACACAACATCTCTGAGGTATGTTGAAGATGGGTAGAATTCCCCTTTAATGTTCCCAGTAGTCCCACGTCTGTCCCATGACTGACAACGCAATGCAGATGTGTGCTCTCACTGGTAATTCACAGCAGGTCGACACAGCAGTAAAAACATGGCTGTGCTGAGCGGTGTGATGTGTGCCTCTGCCGACTCAGCACCGCTGGAGTTGTCAACCAGCCTGTGTCTATAGGTTCCTTGTCAACATGTGACGTGACAGCCAGGCTTCCTTTCCTGTCAACCTCTGACATTCTGGCAGATGTTACCCAACTCCCATCACCACCATCATCACTGAATATCTCCTGACTACGCGCGCACGCACGCACGCGCACGCACACGCACACGCACACGCACACACACACACACACACAAGGGATGTAAAACTCAAATACACAGCGGGCCAAAATGAAAATAATGGTACCTGTAAGTCGAGGGCCGGAGCTGCAGGCCTGTCTTCCAACGGATGGGCACCGCTGTACAAGAATGCCCCGGGCAAACAGAACAAAAAAAGTGTTTCTCCTTCGCTAGATGAAGCAAGATAAATGCAAAGATGAAACTGCATGCATTAAAAACTGATTGAGTGATTAAAATCAATTCCGTTGTGCGCAATAAACCCAAGGGACCATAGTCCATATGATGCCCATATAGGTCAGTACTCAGGAGCCTATCTCCTGTTTCTGTAGAGTGTACACTGTCATGTACACTCCCTGGACATGACGCTAGTATGTCACAGGGGTCCTATTTTCAGAGTCATTTTTAAAGCAGGGAATCGAACCCCGACCCCCAAGAGAGAGATTGTTCCTTTTAAATAAACATAAATTAGACTCAAATCAATGCAAATCCTGCACACAATTCTACATTTTCCAACCAAACTCTGACTGGGGAGATAGGTGTAATTTTCCTAATGATGATTACAATGTCCTGATGTGAAATAAAAGAATCTAGAAATAGAAAGAGATGTTATATAATGTTTGTTGTTGTTGTTTTTTGTATGCATTCTTAGAATTCAACATAATTTTGACATGGCACCCTGACAGAAACCATGGCACACTGTACAAAACCCTGCTGTAGTGCACGTGTGTGTGCCTGTGTGCATGCATGTTGCTGTTGCAAATGTTGAACCTTTCGTAAATTGACCAACATTTGGGCTGTATATGGACTACTCAGCTTCTTTGAACAAGCTGCTCGCTGTCACCTGCACTAATGGGTGGTTTGCTATGTTTACATGTTGTAACATGTGTTTTTGAAGCCAACATGAAAGCTTGCAAAAATGTCATCAAAGTCCTGCCCCCCCCCCCTGGTCAGATGTGTAGTAGTCTCCCTCTCTCCTTCCTCTCCCTCTTCTCTCGCACAACTAAGACTACATTTCCTGTCAACAATAAGCAGCGTAAAGCTTAGTTCATTGGGAGGTAAAGAGATGCTTTATTGTGAAGGGCCCTTCCTGGTGCAGGTAGGACAGAGTGTTTAAACCGGGCTGCCTGTTTGGTGTTGCCGTGAACAGTTGTTAGCACCGACGATTCTGCAATCGCCTGGTAAAGTTTTGTTTTTATTCTTTGAACAGTCAAAGCAGTGAAAGATAGAGGGAATATGGGTGGCATTGGAAATGGAACCACAACAAACACAACAGCTCCATCCACAGTTGAGGAGAGTGAAGTGGCATGCCGGTGAAAGGAATACTAAGACAACAGTAACCATAATAAAGATGGATACATGCCCACGTCAACATTACCACTTGAATTTGAAAAATGAAGAGACTATTTAGTATTTAATCAACTTTTCCAAATCCTAATGCTGTCCCATTCATCAAACCCACAGATGCCAAGCACAATATGTGAGAGCAGCCTACTGCAGCATTTGATAGCTTCAGAATGCTTATGGAAATTTAGGCTGTAACAAAAAAGGTTTGGCGTTCACCGCGTGGGAGTTATACTATTTTAAGTTAGGGAAAGGCCTGCGTTGTCAATCTTAATATGCTAAGCTACAATGTGCACAAAGTATTAAGTATGGTTAAGCCTCACCATCTCCATGTAGTGTCCCCAGCTGTCAGCTCTCTCTGTTGGGGGACTCATCAATCATAGGTCCGAAGACCCATAGATCAGAAGTCCCAATAGTCTGAACATGCACTGGAAACCCACCATCAGCGCTTCCAGTTGGCTGCCTTGTTTTAAGCCCCATGTCCACGCTGTGACGTGCCTGTGGTTATGTGGAGGTTGAGCATTAGAGACAGGGTTAGTAAATGGGAGGACGCAACAATGGGAGGTTAGAATAATGTCATGGCACCCTTTGTTTTTCCTCAGAAATAGCTAGGTTTACCATAGGCTAAGGGTCCCTCCCGACCTATAAACTAGTCGTGACCGCAAGGAAGTGCTCAATTGTTGCGACCAAAAGCTCCTGTAGCCGCGACCAGTAAAGTAGCCACGACCAGTAAGAAACTGGTGCAACCATGTTGTGACCAGGTTGCTGGTGGATTTCGCCATCTCTCCTCTAGTGTGGAAGCCACACCATGCCATCAAATTCTGCTGTTCATTGTACAATAAACTATAAACTGTTTTTGAAGTGTTTTTGAATTTACCTGGCAGTTGTGTGCTGTATTGTGGTGTATTATTTGTGCTTGTCATACAGCTGTGGCTGGTCTCTCCCTCGATTCCCATCTTATTTCATCAGACCGTCAGCTTGTATTAACACACGTGGGCGCGTGCGCACACACACACACACACACACACACACACACACACACACACACACACACACACACACACACACACACACACACACACACACACACACACACACACACACACACACACACACACACACACACACACACGGTCTGTGTGTGAGATAAATCTTCCTACGGTTGGATTAGACAATGCTCTGTGAAAATGGTTCTAAATATAAGTCACACATACGAGATTGGAACATTCTGAATGCATATGAATGTACACGGAGGATGGTTTGCCATTGCGTGCGTGCGTGTGCGTGTGTGTGTGCGTGCATGCATGCGTGCGTACGTGTGCGAGTGTGTTTGCCCCTCGGTACATAATTGAATACTGGCAGAAATAAGGGGGCTTTTATTTGTTCGGTTGTCACTTCTGATGGATGCGCCTCATAAGACAGCCACAATCAGGGATCATCCTTCTTCTCTCTTCCCACTCCTTCCTCTGACTCTCCATCATTTCTTATTCCTTTGTATGCTGTGTTGTACCGCTCACCTCCAAAACCCTCTCCTCCTCTACCCCGTGTTGTCGTCGGCGCGGCACGGCCGGCGCGGCATGTCAACGTGATTTTCCACGCCAACGCGACTCACGTCTGCCTGCTGTGTCCTAATTGAGAAGGTTTGCAGGTGAGCTCTGTGACAAGAGGCAGCAAGACAAACGTCTTTTTAAACAGCCGGTGGACGGAAACGATGCTTGAGTACGGCTTCAACTTGTACTGTAGCTTGTATCAGAAAGGTTTGCCTGCAGCCATACTGTAGGCCTACTGTGGGCCGACTGAGAGCCAGCTAAACAATGGGCTGTTGGCCGGCTCAGCTCCGCTCAACGGGCTCTACCTCCACGTCTGTCAAGTCTTTACAACGGCAAACACGTAGGCTCAAAGCTAACGCTCTGTTCCTGTCGGAATCCGTCCCAGCAGAATGAAAGGAAAACCCACAACATTCTTTTGTGGCAATGACCACCTAAAGTATAAGTGAGACACACACACACAAAAAACAAGCGAGCAAACAAAGAAACAAAAACAAACAAGAAATGGGAAATGACAAAGTTATCTAGTCAAATAAGCATTGTTTCTGCTATACCTGCCACTGGGCTCAATAAGGAGATCCCTCTGGGAGGACATAGTGCCTCCAGACTCACATTCGGTATTTTCCGCTGACTGGTGTGCGCCAGAGCAGTGTGTGTGTGTGTGTATGTGTGTGTGCAGGGATAAAGATAAAGACCCGATATCCACTCAGCTTTCCTCCCGATATGCAACCGGTATACTGTATGCCCACAGAATAACAACTTCCAGGCCGGTTACGCCCTTCCTTCAAAGGTGTTACTGATGATACTAATTAAGGCTCTGTTCCATTTAGAGTGCAGTGGTTCTCAAATGTTTTATTTTCATGGACTCCGATAACTCTGAGCAGCGGATTCTACCGTTATGAGTAGATAAGATCGCAGTTATCACGTTGTCATCAGCAGGACTTTTTCGTCTCAGAATGGCCATGCTCTGCAGACTCCCATTGTTCCGAGACGCAAAACCCTAGCCCTCTCCAAACGTAATCCTAAATGTCCGACCCTCAACCTAACCGTCGGGGCGTCGGGGATTTAGGCTTAGGGTTACGGTTGGAGGTGGCTAGGGTTTTGCTACAAACATTGCTACACCCTTCTCTAAACCTACCCCAAAACTTAATACAACATTTCCACAGGGTTTAAACCACTATGAAAGATAATTAAGATTAGTTATCTCAGACATAGATAGACTCTCCTTCAAAGATGACGAATGCAAACATTCTCTGTATTGTACTCATACATAATGTTGTAAGATACAAAACATTGAAGTCTTATACCACAAACCTAACCGCAAGCAGATTTGACTCTTATCAGTGGATAAGATCCCAGCACACACACACACACACACACACACACACACACACACACACACACACACACACACACACACACACACACACACACACACACACACACACACACACACACACACACACACACACACTCAAGAACACTTAGAGACCCACTAGTGTCAGAGTGTTTCCAGTAATCCCACATGAGGCACAATAGCAGCATCCTGACTCTGTTTGACCACAATGGAACAGAGCCTTCATTATTATCCATCATCGGTAACACCTGGGATGGCAGTATAAGGAAGGGCCCCACAAAGTGGCATGTATAGATACATACAGTACAGTAGAGCCCATTGTGTTCACACATAATAGGCACTTAGCCAGCCAGATACACCGCGGTGGATTTCATCCCTATAGTGCAAAATATTGTGATTGTAGTTTTTCCACCTATGCTGGATAATGTCATGCCTAAAATAGAAATGCCACGGTAAAGGCCACCATATATTACCAGCCCTCATGGTGCATATGTTCAGAACAGAGGCATCTCCAGCCATCTGCAGGCTGATGTCTTCTTTTGTGTAGAGCGACGTTGATGCACATCTTTAGACACGTTCATCTGCTGTGCGCTGCGTGGCCTGGTTTTGCTGCCGTCCTCGGGAAATTCCGGTTGTCAGCTTGCTGTGGAGACGAGACCAAGACCAGCGGGCGCTTTGCATTTTTATTGATGCTCCTTTGTCATGGTGAATACAGCAATTTATTCTCAGCAATGAGAACCTAACCATTTTCATTGTAATTAATGTTTGCCGGTATAAATGTTGTCTCTTCAACTGTGTGTGTGTGTGTGTGTGTGTGTGTGTGTGTGTGTGTGTGTGTGTGTGTGTGTGTGTGTGTGTGTGTGTGTGTGTGTTGTGTGCGTGTGTGTCTGTGTGTGCGCCCGCCCACGTGCTCGTGCGCGAGTGCACACACAGGTACGTGTAAGCGTGTTGTCTAAGCTCTGTCTGTATAGTCGATGGCTTCAAGGCAATGCCGTGCTGATTGTTCCGTTGAATTATGGCTCCATCCTCCATCCTCCATCCTCTGCGCTCAAACCACATGGTCATTTATATTCATGATCTGTAATCATCACACATTTAAATGGACTCAAAAGTTGGTGCACAGTGGGGTTTGTCTTAATTTGCGGCAGCATGTACACAACGTGCTTATGCCTGTGTGTGCGTGCGAGAGGTTGGGGAGAGAGAGACAGAGAGAAACAGAGTGGAATGGAGCCTGTGTGTGTGTGTATACATCTGTGTGGGAGAGTATCTCTCTATATGTGTAGGTGCTCCACCGTTCCTCGGATGTTTTGAGTATACTATAATTATATCTGTGCGGTGGGAAGGCAGCAGGAATGTGTAAGTTATTAACGAGCCTTAAAGCTCAAGTGGCACACCTTAGTGAGGCAGGGATAGTGCAGCGAGGGCCTGCAGGGACCCATTCCTCTGTTATACCCTCAAATGGATGATCTAATAGCTACTCGGAGGCCTGTGTTCTGTTCCTCTTGTATGGTATTCCCTCTACGCTGAGGGAGACACATTCAGTGGTGAAAAAATAAAATACTTTTTGTTTTACTTAAGTAAATGTATCAATAGATCAAACCACTCGGTTGCAAGTACTGTAGCATCCCGTAATTCACCAAATGCACTTGGCTACACATGTATTATTCACATAGAAATTTGTGCCAAATGTACAAAGTATACTCATTATACAGAATGTCTCGTTTCAAGTTTTAAAAAATGTATAAAAAAAACTTTTGAAAGTAGCTAAGAGATCACAATGTGTCACATATCAAATGGCTGAATATTGCAATAATGCGGCTGAATTAAGTGATTTTACTTATGAAAATGATATGAAAAAGTGATAATTTTTATAGTGTGATAATTTTTTAGTGTAATTTTTATAGTGTGCTGACCATATAAGGAGTTCCTTCCTGTCCCCAGTGAACTGCAGGAGGCAAAAAACATAGTTTTATTGTTGTCTTTGGGAGACAAAGCCTTCCACCAATCAGGATTTGAATCGAAATTACCCAAATCACTGATTGATCCTTTAATGTATATCTGGAATACTCTAGTAAAGTACAAGTACCTCAAAATCGTATACTCACATACTGTACTTATGCTGCAGTAGTTACTTCCCACCACTGTTCTCTCGTATGGTATTCCCTCTTCTACGGTGAAACATTCCTCGTCGCCATGGCAAAACGAGTGCAGTTTTCCATGCCAACTGTCGACGGAGCCCGGAGTTGCATATTTAACCGAGCTCTTTAAGGCGTACGTTGCCTTGTCGAACTAAAAAGAGAGCAAGAGAAACAAAAGAATGCTCAGCATCGAGAAAGAACAGAGAATTAACAACGGATCCCCTCGGAGATGCCTTTGGTTTGTTCGACTGCGAGAGCTATAGCAGCGGGCTTCCCTAAGCCCGAGAACAAAACAGTGGAATCTTTCCACTTTCCACTGTGTTTAGGAATGACGGCTCCCCTTCCCCCTCCCCATGAATAAAGCATATGCTGATGGTAGTGCTACGAAATACTCTGCTGGATCACACAGCACCCCTTTAACGTCATTGTTCAGAAGGGAGGAAGGAGACAATATAGTTAACAATATACAGTAGATACCGATACATATTCACTTGGTCTACCGATAAATGTGTGTATTCTCTGTATTCATCAAGTCAAGGTGCAGGTTTGTCCATACTCAATGTTTTCAGCTATGTCCATGTATTGCAGGGGTATTCAACCTTTTTGATACCAGCGACCACCATTTATTCAGCCTTTGAGCCACGGACCACCACTCGATGACATTTTAGCCCCGCAGACCCGAAAACTAAAGATTTCTTTTGCTTTTGTCCACAATTTCAGGCTGGATTTGGGGAAACAAAACAGGCAAACATAGAGATCAACATGGTGATGAATATTTTAACTCTTGAGAGTGTAAAAATGAAACCAAATAGGTTGGGGAGAGAGAGACAGAGAGAAACAGAGTGGAATGGAGCCTGTGTGTGTGCATCTGTGTGGGACGACCTGGAACCCTCTCAAGGACCACTGGTGGTCCCCGGACCACTGGTTGAAAACCCCTGATGTATTGAGTAACAGTGTATGCAAAAACTAGCGTCGGCGTTGCCGGCCAGAGACGCCGCTCAATCATACCCCGCAGTGAAGTGACTTGCGGTGAAAGGGTTTCACCGTGCTGTGTTTTTTTTAAGGGTTATACAACTAGAACATGACGCCACTCACCGCGGTGATCAGCTACCACTGCGCATCCTGACACATCTCCCTGTTTTTACTATCCGACAAGTCCTTTCACTCTTTCAGTGCATTCACTGATTGGTCTAGATTTGGTAGACTTGAAAGCACAGCAGGTCGAGATGACAGCTGATGACAGCGCCAGAAAGCGAATAAAAAATATATAGAGAAAACAGAAAGAAGAATAAAGGCAGTAGAGAGAAACATAAAAGTAAAAGAGGAGGAGGAAGGGAAGGGAAAAGGACTCAAAATGAATGTGATGTTGTCGATGGAGGTCAGGCAATATGAACATCTTTATAACTCCTCAATGGCAGATTGTCATAACCAACAGATGTCCTACAATTCATGGCAAGAATTAGCTGAGACATTGAAGATGCAGACAAAATAAATGAGACCGTTTTACAAAGGCTAAAAGTGGTGATGCTGGACGAAGAAAGAAAAATTTTGCCAGAGATGAATATTTCCCTTAAACTACCTGCTCTATTCACATGATTCACACAGATTTGATGTTGGATGATAAAGGAGGAGGCTTTAGGAGAGCGGATCATATTGATTTGATATTTTTGACAAAAAGGATTTCAGCTTACAGGAAGAAACCAAAAATACACAGGGAAGACATATACAAATATATAACTGAGAGTAATGTTAATGCCATAGATACAAACAAGAAAACTTTGAAAATTACTGCATTGCATAATCAGACTTATGTATAGTGCAGTATGTTTTGTGACTTTTAAAACGCAAATGGACAGATAGTTTGTTTTCTATAGATAGTGTGTGCACCCCTAAACTAACTAAAGAATGAATTCTACTGTCTCTGCAGGCCTGCATGGACTTCATCCAGATCTTACGGGAATCAAACTAATCATGACAATGGTTTTCGGAGAAGACAGGGAATAGAGCGGAATAAGATTCACACCTCTATTTTTTGCCTTTTTCATCTCTTCTGTCACATCCACTTACGTGATCCAATTTTGTCTGAGGTAGTGAATAAGGGCTGTGCTAGATGAGTATAAAAGAGGAAATAGAGTTCTCAGTGGGTCCGAGAATCTCAACCCAAAACTAGCCTGATCGTCACAATACAAACTATCGTACAGGGCCGGATAGAGCATTTCCCAATTGGGGGGGCAGGTTAAAATGGTATGGGGCCGGCTTCATCGCCGCGTCGCTTCGTGCCACGGGCGATTACGCCGCACCCATACCATTTTCGGTTACAGGACTTAGATATTAGGCAAGTAAACACCAATAATGACATCAGTTGTTGAAGTTGCAACAGGCACGCAGCATGCATAAAGCTAAAGGTCTGAGTCAGAGAGTTTTCTGTTTTCAATGATGAAATGGTGTTGGTTTAGTGGTGCCACAATTGTAGTTAGTAGCATAGTGTTTCAAATTTTGGTTATAAGCACTTTAATTTGAAATATAAATATAGATCAATAAATCTGGGTTGTTTGCATACCATCATGTTTGGTGGGGCAGTCAAGGCATTTAGGGGGCATTGCCCCCCCATGCCCATGCATAGATCCGCCCCTGTTACCGTATATTCAACCAGGGAACGTCCAAATCTGAAAAAACAAAAAAAACAAAACAAAAGCAAAACAAAAAAAACCTTCAGTCAGTTAACAAGGAGAGAAGGAGAGTGAGTTAGAGAGAGAGAGTTGTTTATGCCTGTTTGTGGCGAACATTAAGTGGCTCTGTATTTTTTCGTTGTTGTGAGACGTTTCTCATACTGACGGCGCATTGATTTGGAGAGAAATCATTAACTCCACTGATTACGTCAATATTGTTTTGGGTTCTAAACCCAACCAATTAAACCTGGCAGCTTGGCTGAAACAAAATAACATTAACCCTTGAAATTTGACCCAGAGGTGCCAGTCAATATTTTGAGGAAGTCATGTGAAGTGTTGATTATTGGTAGCAGTGCACTTTGTGTGACTGTTTCCGTTATATTGCCTTTTTTTTGGCTTGCCATTACTCTGTGGAATCATGACGGAGCTTGGATAGACTGCTCAATGTCTACACCTTGTACAGCATCGCAGTTCCGTCCCTTTAATGATGTCGCCCCCCGGCCCAGAAGTAAATTCCTCAATCATTTTCCACAGACTTTTCAAAAATTATTTGCATAAAGACAAATCATGACAACAAACACAATGTTTTGGGCCAATCAAATAACTTTCCAACCAAATAAAAAGCTAAATAAGCTTGTTTTATTTTTCTTCTTACTAATTGCTTGACACCAATTTACTTCTGGGCCGTGGACAACATCATGAAAGGGCTAGGGCTGCGATGCTCTATACTAGCCTAGCCAGGCACTGTGGTACAGTAGGACCCTCAAAGGTTGGTGGCAATACTGAGGGACTATTTATAGGCAGCCAAAACGAAGATCTTTTAAGGGACAAGTACAATTGGATTTTTTCTTCTCTATTATAGGGTTTTTGTACTTTGCTCTGAAGTACAAAGTAGTTTTGGGAGAGACATTGAAATCGTTTTGTGGTTGCGACCGACGGGTCTCTAGAGGCAATCTGTTCATGATTTAAAATCACAGCCATTTGTGAAGTGAGTGATGTCTTTGAATCAAGTACAGTGTTTTCCTGTCTAGTGTGGGTGAGTGTGGGGGGGAGAGAGAGAGAGAGAGAGAGAGAGAGAGGTGTGTGTGTGTGTGTGTGTGTGTGTGTGTGTGTGTGTGTGTGTGTGTGTGTGTGTGTGTGTGTGTGTGTGTGTGTGTGTGTGTGTGACCCCAATTCAGCTAGCAGGTCAATGGGTCGTGCTGTATATAGTCAAAGTTTGGAGTGACATGCACCATTCAGTACGTGTGTGTGTGTGTGTGTGTGTGTGTGTGTGTGTGTGTGTGTGTGTGTGTGTGTGTGTGTGTGTGTGTGTGTGTGTGTGTGTGTGTGCGCATGCGCGTGCGCATGTATGCATGCATGTGCCGGCGTGAAAGAGAGAGAAAGGGAAAATTGGAGAGAATAGAAAAATAAAGAAAAGAAGAGAGCTCTTTGAAATGAAATTTTACCTCAAACTTTCTGAACGCAATTACCCCTTTTTCCATCAGCAATTTCATCATGTTACTAAATTTTCTCACAGATCTCTAATGTCATTTTTCTGTGTAGGCCTATACCTTTTGTGTGTATGTGTGTGTGTGTGTGTGTGTGTGTGTGTGTGTGCGCGCGCGCGTGCGCACATGTGCGTGCGTGCTTGCATGTGTGCAAGCACATCTACTGTATGTGTGTGTGCAATGTGATGTGTGTAGCTGACTGGAAATCGCCTTCCCTAAATCATTACTTTGGGATGCATTACCAGGCCCATGTGCTCACGACTATCACAATTGACTATGATGCTAAGAAGAAGAAGAAAAGCCCACTTAATATTCAGTAAGATATCTTTTGTGATTACCAAAATTGATAGAGATGAGAAAATTGTGCATTTTTCCTTCCCTTTGAGGAAACTGATGTGACTGAAAGTGACTGCATAAAACTAAAAGGCATTTCATTCCAAGCCAACATTCATCTAAGTACCATCCAAATATCGATCCATTTATTTTAGTAAACGTTTCAGCATATTGTCCATCGCGCGCACGCACGCACGCACGCACGCGCACACACACACACACACACACACACACACACACACACACACACACACACAGCCAATGCCCACTCACTAACTCACACATTGTTGCATAACTCACATTTTGCATTCTCTATAAACAGTACATGCACACTCATACGCAGGCACAGGCGTGCACACGCACGCACGCACGCACACGCACACACACACACACACACACACACACACACACACACACACACACACACACACACACACACACACACACACACACACACACACACACACAGAAATCTTTTACCTTATCTCTGCATTTCAACTTCAGGTTTATAGTTCATATGCCAGGGCGATGTTACACCAAAGGCAAGTGTACAGAAGGACTTCAAATACACAGCTGCATTGGGTTGTCTGTTGTTGTTGTTGTTATTGCAATTTACAAGCTGCGTTCACTTCCCAAGTTAACACACATCTGACTTATCTGCTGGTACATAACATATATTAGGTTCTTAGTTTGCATATTTTGATTCTTGATGAATATGACCTTGTATTGTTCCTGCTCACTCTAAGTAGTAAGAACTAATTGCAACAACTTTCAACAGCAATATAACAGATCTCTTCTTGATTTCTTAAATAATAACAACACCATCGACCAGATCTGTCTTGTTTGCAACAGGTAGAAGGCACACTTTTTAAAATTTATATTTGGATTTAACCTTTAATTAACATACATGCCCTGTCGACTTGTATACTAGAACATCAATTAGCACTTAGTTTGAATTGTAGGTGGGGAATTCACATATTCAAACCTTGCGGCTATTTGCCCTCAAACCAAAATTCTATTATAGACAAACCGGACGTGATGTGTCTGAGGTGATGAAACCTCCCCTCACTGGGTCAATGTGCATGCAGCAAAACACCCATGTATGGAAATCGTTCCTTCTATTTTGGTTAACTATTTGCTTCTCTGAAATCTCTCTCTCTCTCTCTCTCTCTCTCTCTCTCTCGTTTTACTTAAGTAAAAGCACAAATACAGCAGTGCCGATGTACTGTCACAAGTAAAAGTCTCACATTCAAAGTGTAGTCAAGTACAAAAGTGTTAGCATCAAAATGTATTATTCAAAATCCTTTGAAAATCTGCAAGCTCACAACACATTGCTAGCTTGTACATCTGCTGCTTTCAAAAGGCCAGTTTCTCCAAATGAACTAGTGTGTTTTCAAATAATTGTTGTGCAGTAAAAGTAAAAAAAAGAAAAAGAAAGAAAAAACTGATATGTAGTGCAGTAGAAAGTACAGAACATTTGACATACTCAAGTAAAGTACAAATACCTATAAATGGTACAGTAGGTCTACTACTAGGTACTTAGTTATGTCCCCCCAGCACTGACATTCACACAATAGACATAAAGGCCTTGCAGTTTTACCTGAAAAACTAAATAAATAAAATAAAAAACAATGAAATGAGAAATCCATAGAATGGATTTTTCAGTTTCATATGCTTGGAAAATGATGATAAACACTTTCCGGAAAGCTTGCTGTCCGGTACGCTTCAGATTAAGTCTGGCAGAAATGGAAATGGAAGACTTCCGCGAAGGCTTTAAAAGCATGGACCTGGCTGTCGAAATAAGCCATTTAAATGCTTGTTTCAACCTGTTGGGTTAGATTTTTGTCAGATTAGAGTTAAGAGTTTCTGCTCTGTAGGCACCCAATGCTGTGGAACGCCATCGGGGGGAGAAGTTCCATACGGAGATATACAGAAGGTAATGCAAATAGTCATCTAAGATGCGGCACATGCATTAGTCCCACATACGTTGGCCGGTTAAGTTGTAGAGGTAGTAATGTCGGAATATTGGGATGTGGGACGAACCAAATTAACATCAGTCTAACAGCAGAATATCCCCCTAAACAAAATAATGTAAAGGGATTATTAATCCCTTATTATCTTCCGAGAAGGGATTATTAATCCCTTCACAGTCTCAATATTTAAGAATAAGCCTCCTTGATAAGTGCAAATCCGACCACAAGTAAGCATGCTTGAACTGACTGATATCACTCCCCTGTGAACAAGCAGAATTGAGTTATTATAATCAATCAGTTATTATAAGGTGGGTCCTCTCAGAGGTGGGACTTTTTGCCTTCTTGTAATGTAATTATTCCAAGCTACAGCTATTTTGTTTGCACTTATACTCCTTGTCTCTACCTCTCCCCATCTGACGTTTTGCCCTCATTTGCAGGCCAGACAAGGTAACACCTTTAAACCCAGACCAATTTGCCGTGTCAGTAGCCATTTTGAAGTAAATGCTTCGGTGATTTTACTACCCCATTGAAGATGTTGCCGATTGTTCTATGAATTCATTGAGTTCTGTTTCATCCCCTGCTAGTGGCCTAGTAAATATCTGTTTTATACACCTTTGGTTAACTTTTATTGCGATCTCACTGTTGTTGTTTTTGCGCGACAAGCCCACAATGAGATCTATCAAGTGAAGGGGAGACGAGGGACTCATCCTAGCCTTGGTGCTGGCTCATTAGCAAACGAGCATCTGTATGCTCCGCACACCAAGTTGGACCCTTGATACAAAATGCAAACTGTATGCAGTTTCCAAATGAATTGAGTGATGCGTAGTAATAACAAACCCCCGTTGCGCTGGGGTGCCAAGTGAAATGGCGATTATTCAACAGTGCAGTGTCATTTTCGCCAACGGACCTTCTCATACATAATGCATCCAAGTCATTGCATTTTTCCCCCTCCATTCTGGGCTACAATGCATATTTCATCAAGCCAGTGAAATATTAAGCACTCTTATGATTTGATATTCTCTTCCAAGAAGGTTTCAGTTTATATATTTTGTTCTCATTGGTCCCATCTCCTGTGCGCCTAAACTACCCCTAGATACCTTAGCTTTAGCTGGATGGATGTTTCATTGGTTTGATTTGATTAAACGCCCAATACATATACGCCAGTCAATGGAAGAGATTAGGAAGGCTCAGAGGCACTGATCCATAACGGAGGTCACAAATGAACAGGAGGTTGAGTGGAGTGAAATACCTACGACTACTGTAACTAACTTCCAAGCTAGACTATTAAGTAGTATCAACTCTGTTAGGACAGTACACAGGGGAGATACTGATGAGTGACTGCAAGGAGCAAGGGAGGCAAAGCAGGATCCAAGAACTTAACTCACCCCGCGCTATACACGACAGTGGTGTCGTGTTCTGCTTTATGCTATATGCCACGGCTTTCCCTCAAAAGCCTTATTTTGAAGTGCCAAGATCTGCGAAACCGGATGTATGATTACGTCATGGTGTTTCTGGTGTCTCAACCATTTTATCCTCCAGCCCTGTGCAATAATCTCTGGAAGTGACGTTCAGTCCCCGTTCTTTTAACCCATGTAAGCGACATTCAGGGGGCAAATCTGAGATAATGCCATTTGAATGCATGGGCTAGAATGGGTGTGGGTGCACTGTGCATTGTGGGTTAAAATGGCCGCAGCCATTCTGTCCCAAATGAATGCTTCCCAAAGGAATCATGGATCTGCCTACTTGACGTGTTCAGCACACGAGGGAGATACTGATGAGTGACTGCAAGGAGGATGGGAGGCAAAAAAGGATCTTCAGAGGCCGAAAAGGTGACGGGCGTAAAGTATACACTACAACAGTGGTTCTGCCCTCACATCTTTTGTGATATACATATGTTTGTTTACACTGTATGTACTGTATTTATAGTACCTTTATGACACATGCAAGGTCTAATTTCTATCAATATTCTTGTTAAACCGTCCCTGCAGGTTTCGGCCAAGCAATCAGATTGGTCCAAAGATTGTTTTCCAAGTAAACCATCCTGAGTCCATTAAAGCACTGCTAGGCCTAGCCCCTTGTTTATTGGCGGATATGTCAGCCCTCGTGGTGACGAGGGAGCTCGTTATGAATCCCTCTTTTTAAATTATTATGCTCCAGTTATATTTCCCTCTTTATTGTGGTTGCTTTTCAACTTTGAAGAAAACTTTTCAAGTAGTGCACACTGTACTGGTAGCTGTCATATGAAACCCCACCACTACCCTTAGGGACGCTGCTTGCTGTGATCATGAGTACTTCAATGCTGTTGACAGTGCTCATCTGAGTCTCATACCTATTGCATCAGCAGCAACCAAACCCATATTCTTATCAAAGAAGGGCACTGCCATGCGTAGTACTGGTGTGCTGCAATCATTGTCATTATAGTGCTTATGGGGGCAAGCATTTAATATTCACTTTTATTGACTCCTCCAATCATAGGCAATCACATTATTAATTGATGTTCGGGTAAAAGGATTTTCACATGTTCGTGCTGGTCCTTCAGGAACAAAATAAAATTTGATACGTTCTACATGCTTAGTATGTTACTGTAGTGGAGCCCAGCTGTGCTGTGCTAGACTGGCAAGAGAGCATGATGCCATTGCTTTCAGTGCTTTCATAACAACTCATCCTATGCAAAGCAGCCCCCCGCAGTGTTGTTTTTGGCAGGCATTTTTTATTTTTAGATTTAGTTGGTCTTAGTCTTTTTGACGAAATGCATATTCGATTTAGTTACATTTTAGTTTTTTTTGTTTTTTTTTTTCAAACCTTTATAGTCTAATTTTAGTCGACGAAAACTGAAAGAGGTTTTAGTCGGTGGAAACTCAAAATCTTTTGTCCGATTTTAGTGAAAGGAATAAAATGAAAACAAATATTTAAACTAAGTTAATCAAGTCAGAGTATAATAACTAGGCAGGGTATTTACGGTATAGTTAATGTTCTAAGGCCCGGTTGCTTATGTTTCCTCACAAAAGCAACATCAGTGTTGTTTTGGCAGACAAAAAGCCTATTTGTTTAGGTCACATTTCTGTAATTTCTATTCTTGATAGTTTTAATCTAGCTTTATTTTACATCCTGGAAAGGCTATTTTTAGCTTGTTGACGTAGTCTTGTTCCATGTACTGTCAGAGACAGAAACCGGAGTGACAGAGATGGGCATTTTCTGTTTCAGTAGCCAGTTAAATTAAAAGTCAAATCTGTGTCACATTCCTGGCTTATTTTTAGAACTAATCTAATACATTCAACATGTATTTGAGACAGGGTTTATTAAAAGAAAGCACAGTGTGTGCATAGTGTGAATTGGTGACATGCTGGTCACAGCAAAAGTTAATTATTGGTTGGTTATAGTTGGCTATTCATCTTAATCTTTTGGATATAACAGCTGCTATATTACTGTATATAGCTGCCCCCACGTCCAAAACGATAAACTGTGTTGCAGCTTTTGTACTCTGACGGACAGACACAGGGGCACACATAAAGGTGCACACATACCGGTAGCTATGTAATGGAGTGGAGCCGCCCTATATATATAGACTATAAGGCTACCGTATAAGGGAACATGGGCAGTGTTGGGGAATATTACTTATGAAAGTAATACATTACTTATTACCCCTTTAGAAAAGTAATAATATTACACTACTTATTACTTGGATGCAAAAGTAATACGTAGTATATTACATATTACTTTTTATATTACTTTTGCACCCAGATCCCTGAAAAAAGGAAAGTAGCTACAACTACATAATCTGTCAGCTTCTTTTAGAGTTGAATCTAATTGTTTTGAATATGAAGAATAATAACAAGAGTCACCAATCAGCCAACCATGCTGTTTCAATTGGGTGACTAGCTCTCTGGTGGAGCTGTTGGCCCCACCACCCGACTATGGATAAGCAGGTGAAGATGGATGGATGTATTTAGATAAATGTATTTAGATACATGAATACAGACATCCCACCCTAGAAAAAATACTAACATATAAACATGTATAACATAGCCTACCATAGATTACATAGTTGCAGTGGGCTGTTATTTTAGTCAGTAGGATTGTTATTTGGTTACAGTTCATGCCTGTCAACTGTTTCAATGCAAAATTAAGGTATGATAAACATACAGTGCATAAGCATAAGCTCTTTTTGATGTAATTTTGATATGAGGGCTTATAGCTCCAGTGGCTTAATTGATGATACTGTGCAAACAGACTGGCATCACGTAATTACTTCATAACAGCTGTGTATGGGAAATCCCCAGATCCACCATCTATTGTGTGATGAACGCATATTATAAACGCATGACTTATATAGCAAATGAAAATATACTTGGATATACTTGGACCACAGTTAGAATTATTGCAATCGGATGAGCATGGCCTGGGAGTTTTTCGATTGAAGGTAAGAGCAGAGCAGAGCAGAGCAACAGTGCCAACTCCGTTCTCTTTAAGTGGTCAGTCAAAGGCCAGTCTCGAGCGCTCAGTTTCTGACGCCTCAATGTCGCAGCTTTGACACTAGGGGCTCCATTTTCGTTACATGCTAAACCCCTTATGCCATATCCCTTATTTCATTTTTCACTATTTTGAAAAACTTTTTTGGACTATTTCAACATGTCAATCTATTAACACGTTGTGAGCTAGTAGACTGGCCATTTGAACTACTGAGAAATGTTTTTTTTTAATAGTTTAAAAAGGCAAAGAAGTTAAGGGATAAGGGGTATAGCGGTAACGAAAATCTCACCCTAGATGTCTTTATTATCTGCCTAATAATAATACACTTCCTTCACCAACGCAATACTGTTGAATGCCAACCAGCATGACAAAATAACAAAGTCATATTAGTAGAAGTAACTGTAATATTATTACTGTTTTCTAGGAGGTAGTGTCGTTGCACTACTCGTTACCTGAAAAAGTAGTAATATTTCGTTACTCGTTACACCCAACCCTGCATATGGGGCCTAACCTCGGGAGAAAAAAAATCTTGATTGAGCGAACATATAGGGCTGAGGGAACATATAGGAATCATTTGATAGTTTAGGTGGTGCTGCTAAAGCTATTCACAGATCCAACGTTACAGGCCAGATCCATTGGAACTGTGAATTTTGTTCCAGGACTGAATAATTCCAAAGCAAAATAAATGAAACCCCTGAACCCTAATACATACATGAAATGAGATCAGAGATGAGATTTGTCCAAAGATATTACAGAACGAACTGTTGGGAATAATATGGATGTGACAAAGCTAATAAGCATGGTCCTACAAGGCAGTTATAAGGCTACTCCATAATGGAAACTAATAGCTCCATAGAATCCTACAATAGACTGCAATGAAAGTAAATTGCATGTTTTCGCCTCAATGAAGGAGGGATGAATGATTGCCCACAGTGTGAGCAGTTTGATTGTGTGGTTGGAGCAGAGAGCTCTGATCCCCTATGTTGACTGTAGTTGGCTTATTTCTTCTCCATTTAGGCTATACATTTATGTTAGTTTGTTGACACTAGTGTTGTTTTGTGCTTTCATTAAAACCACTTGTCTTTGGCTTTCCCTATAGCTGTGTTATATTACTGACCTCCCGTCACAAGCCACTTAAGATGCAACACATAAAGAAAATATATTGTGCTTTGCTAGGAACATTGCATTAGTACGTCTTAGTACTTGTAGAATACTGTATTTCTCCAAGCCTGATGCTGAGTTATGTGATGCAGTCATAGCACAAGCACATTTTTAGAGAGAGAGAGAAAAGTGTGAGATTTCCACAGTGCTGGGCCAAGCCAACCCAAAATGAATTGAAAAATTGACTTACAACAAGTTCAGCTGACCCCGTAAAATAAAAAGGGTCTCATGGGTCGCTGCAAAACAAAATGCCCGTGGTGTCTCCACGCAATCCAATCTATCAAATCCAAGTCCAATCTTCATTCGAAAAAATCTGCATTTTCAGAGTTACCACCTGGCAAATTGTATTCCATTCTTGCGATAATAAATTTAAATGCAATGACACTCTCATTTCTGCTTGCCAACGAGAGCGTTTGCAGGCAGAACTTTAGGGATCGCCAGGCATGGCAGTTGTTCAAGCTGATAATATTGGCCCAGGTGCTGCTAATTCCGCCAAGAAGCCGCATCGCTGAAAAGGTCATTTTCGCACTCGCTCTCTCACTGGAAAAGCTCCCGCGGTGCCGACATATGAACATGAAAGTACAAGCACTCTCGAGTCTCGTTTCTCGCAAACCTCTCCGCGGTAGCTGTCATCCTTCACCTGCCCATACGAGTACCTCTACATCAAGGTCCATATAGGGAACATCAAGGACGCCGTGTCGATATACACACTCCCACCATTTGCATTCGCATTCCAGCCCGGCCCATTTATCACGTCAAAAACACCTCTCTCTCTCTCCACGTCAACTTCGCCTTTCATCCGATTCTGACAGCCTATTCAGTGATCTATATCCGTCCACACCAGGCATGCATGGGGCTTCTATATTTGCTTTCACAGGTGTGATTATTATACCTGCCGCCTCAGTGCTGTGCGCTGTCCCAGGGAGCGGTGACTCACAAGACTCACAGCAGAGCTCTGGCCTGTTCTGCTGTACCTACAGAACTGAGACAGACAGACAGACAGACAGAGACGACAGACAGACAGACAGACAGACAGGCGGACAGAGAGAGGGAGAGAGAGGGGGGATTACTTAATGTACACTCTTCTACTTTTGTGAACTGCTGCACACACACAGTGCAATGCAGCAATACCGTTGCTGTGAAGTGCTTGCCTGAGAGCCTGCTGCTGGCAGGCAGTATAGTACAACTTGTGTGTGAGTACACAGTAGAGTCCCTAATGAAAAAAAGAGGCTGTTTCTCGGTGTTGAAACACATTTTCTCAGTTCTCGCTCACAGCCACTCAAACGGGACTTTCGCAGAGGTTTACTTCAGCGGAGACGAATGCGCCCGACGCCATGAAAGCGAAGAGGTTCCTCCACCACCGCGCTGCGTTTCAAGAGGTCTCTCAATGTGTTTTTTTTTTCATCTGTCACCCATAATAACAGCCTGATGGTGTCTGTGTGTGTGTGTGTGTGTGTGTGTGTGTGTGTGTGTGTGTGTGTGTGTGTGTGTGTGTGTGTGAGTGTGTGCGTGTGTGTGCGCATGCAACTATGTCTGTGTGCATCTTAGTATGTGTCATGTGTATGTTTAGCTAACCTTTTGGATTTCGACTGTGTGTGTGTATGTGTGTTGGGTGTGTGTAGTGTGTAGTGTGTGTGTGTGTGTGTGTGTGTGTGTGTGTGTGTGTGTGTGTGTGTGTGTGTGTGTGTGTGTGTGTGTGTGTGTGTGTGTGTGTGTGTGTGTGCGCGTGCACGGTTGTGCATCTGTGATGACGTGCACAGTCCCAGAGTGCCTCGTAAAAATTGTGCGATGTGAAAGAGCCTCTATTCATTACCCATCAGCGTTCAGCATCACAAACAAAGAGCAGGGATGACATGGTGTGTGAGCGTGCACGCATGAGAGTGTGTGTGTGCGCTTGTGTGTGTGCCTGAACAAGAGCACAGAACATGCAAGTGTAGAAAGCATTCAATTAAGACCTGCATTGCAAGGTTCATTAAGCTTGAGCTGACCAATGAAAATGGCCATCCATCAAGGGAGAGAATGCAGTGGCAGGGCCTGAAAGCACACATACACACGCATGCACACATGTATGTATGCACGCACGGGTACCAGCAAATACAAGGAGCGCTCCCACTTCAGCATTATAGCCATTTTCTACTACTTAACTAGCCTTTTGTACTGATCACTGCATGAAAAGAAGGGTCAGCAGGCAATTATGGGCACTGGATTTTCCAGTAAATCTCAAGGTGTGATGGACAATTCGGGAGTAAACTCTGAAATAACATTTATATACAGTACCCAGTAGGGCATTCACTTTTAGTGATTTTTGCCTGTCAACTAGTTGCCTACTTTACTAGTCGACTAGTTAATGTACCAGGTATTAAAAATAATTATATTAAAAAAGGAAAAGGTAGGGGCGGGCGAGGGCATCTAGAAGAGTAGAAGAGTTGCGACATTGACAGGTCAGAACTGAGCGCTCATTCATGCAGCATTGAATAGGGACAAACTGGAGTTTGTACCCCCAACAAAGGGGGAAGCCTTGCCCCTGACCTCCTGGGCTCCTGGCACTTGCTCGTTTTAAGCCACGGTCAGACGCCACTCGAAGCAAAGCACCTTTCTGGGGCAGAGGCGAGCGTCTCACTCATGTAATGTTTGTTATTGTAAAAGGAAAAGTACATTGGTCACTATAATCCAGATAAGATTTATGTTGTAAGACTAAAACAATATTAATAATAAACATAATAATACCTCCGTTTTTATTAATTTCTTATCAACTAGTCAACTAGTAACAACAAGGTTGACTAGTGGTTTTACTTGTTGACAATCGACTAGTCGACTAGTTGGTTAATGCCCTAGTACACAGCCTTCCATGTTTTTTGCACAGTGATAGAACCTAAATAACCGATGTCTCCCTGAAATAGTATTTCCTGTATAGAGCCTATAGGGGTGAGGGAAATACAGATGGCTGCTAAATTAAGTATTCAAGTACTGCAATTAAACTTTTTTTCTTTTTCTTTATATAACCACATCACATGGTGTGACACAGACACGTGTGCAGTGCACACATGCTCAGTCTCACTCTGACTGTGTGGGTTGCCAGTTGCCCAGCTGATATCCCCCACTTTAGGGTTCTCGACCAGAGATTATTTTATTTCATTTAATTGCATTCAATCTTGGAAAAATACATTTTTGGAGGGGTTAGATTGGTGCCCTTAGGGAATGGCGCTCCAGGTCGGCCTACACTGAAAGCTGGGCCTGCACACAACTTAGACAACAAGATTTAGGAATCGTGCCTTCGGTTCCTATCTGGACAGAGGACAGATTATTCCACATCACAGGCAATGGCAACATACTCCCTGTCCAAGCAGTGTTGGAAGAAATGCCTTGAGTGGTGCATGAAGCCATGACAGCCCTCAACACTCCATGACCTGAATGTCTCGAGATTTCAATTGTGTTGTCGGTTGACGTTTTGAGGATTTTATGTGAGAAGAACTGTGTGCAACAACTGAATATTGTGTGTTCAGAGCACAAGGTGATGTGTAACCGACATCAGAGTGTAAAGAAGGACAGCCAGAGTACTGCATGCAGATAAGGGAGTGTGCAAATTGTGTCAAATCTTCAGTTTGTCGCGTGGAAAAACTGTAACAAAAGGGAGAATGCAACTGGAACCATGATGTGCCTAGAGTGGCTCAGCGAGGGGACATAATGTATCCGGCAAATAACCGGCATCAGATTGAAAATTGTCTGGCCTTAATAATCCCCTCACAGGGACTGATAAGTGATAATGAGGCCTCTTTTAAAATGATTGCTGGGAGGCTCGTAATAACAGCATGGACCATGCCAAGGTCCACTCTGCGGTGTGTAGGCTTCTGTGTGCTGTTCAGTCCTCTGCCCTGTGAAATGTTTAACATAGAAACGTGTGTGTGTGTGTGTGTGTGTGTGTGTGTGTGTGTGTGTGTGTGTGTGTGTGTGTGTGTAGTCCCCTAGCGGAGACCGGTACTCCATCTATGGGCCTCGACGATGGCATCAACTCCTAGTCCCTGCCTTCCTCCAG
Source organism: Benthosema pterotum (assembly GCA_039105355.1). Classification (NCBI taxonomy): domain Eukaryota; kingdom Metazoa; phylum Chordata; class Actinopteri; order Myctophiformes; family Myctophidae; genus Benthosema; species Benthosema pterotum. The sequence goes on from CM076970.1 coordinate 28,448,769, forward strand.
CGGCCCACGGGCATGGCGTACTTACATCTGATATAGACTGTACAGAGCGCTGCGTGGCGACAAGCACTCCCTGACCTTTTCAACCTGTTTTTTTCTCCTCCACATCCACATAATCATGGCTACGGGCGCTATCTTTAGTGTGCACCGCGTTGAGTGCACAGTCCTAGTGGAGAATAATGCAGCCGAGGAGGATTACCTGCGCACAGAGGACATGAAATGCAGGATCGCTGTTTTTTTTGCGCTGCTGTAACCACTTAACAACCCTATATAAGGGTAGTTGGTGGAACGGAGGAGTCCCCCACAGGTCTGTACTTGGACTTCTTCTCCTTTCAGCTGTGTAGTATACACAGCAATGTACCGTACCCACCTGCTCCCTCTTTGCACATGTAATACTATTCATTTATTTTAATTAGGTTTATAATTATAGGTTTTGATCTGTTGCACTATTGTTACTTGTAGTTTTATCTGTTGTCATTGTTATTGCACTGTAGATGAGAGAAAACATAATTTCATCTCTGTGTGTCTGACATATTGGTGTGACACATAAAGAAACCCATGAACCTATATCAACTGTTAAAACCGTCATGTCACCTGCATTTTCATCAAATGTTCATTTTGCAGAATAAATTACAGTATGAGTTCGAGAACAGGGATGCAAATGGTTCATATGGATAAAAAGCACCCTATAGAACGCTGCAGTTCAAAAAAATATTTACAGTATATAAAGACGATTATGTCGCAGCCAAAGCCAACTCTGGTCGTGACAAATCATGACAATAAACACAATGTTTTGGGCCAATGAGATAATTTGTGTAAATAACTAAATAAAAAGCATTGTATCCTGCCATTTTTTCTTGTTACTAATTATTTGATCGGCCCAAAAATTGTGTTTCTTGTCACGATTTGGCACGACCTGAGTTGGGTTTTGTCTGCGGCATAATCGTCTTTATAGGAATCATTTCTCACCTCTACACACACACACGCACACATACACACGGTGTGTGTGTGTGTGTGTGTGACTGTGTGTGTGTGTCTGTGTGTGTGTCTGTGTGTGTGTGTGTGTGTGTGTGTGTGTGTGTGCGCGTGCGCATGCGCAAGAGCACCGTGTAAGCATCTCTGCCATTGCTCTGCATGTGGGAAGTAAGCACATGTTCTAGACTGCTTCTTTACAACCAAAGTAATTGTGCCGCTCTGTTGGAAGTGTTTAAATGCTATTAGTTAAAACGTATTTGAGGAGGGAGGCACGTCACAGGCTTAAGTACAGCAAAAGGGCTGATGTGGCCTTTAACACATAATCTTCCTCTGATTGCCTACCCCATGCTTAATATGACACTGGAGCTCATCAACAAGTTGAAGTCATGCTGCTCAGAGTGTGCAAATATTAATTTAATCACATATATTGTACTATACAGAAATAGCACTAGTGATAATATGAACAACAATGTGTGCAATTTGGAGCAGCAAGACGAGAGCAAATTTGAGAGACATGTGGATGATTTAAGGTATAGACTTTGTTGTGGTTATGATAAAAAATAGCTTGTTTACAAGTTCACGGCATAAATAAAATGGAGCATAAATCAACCTTTAGCTACATTTAGCTGATCTGAGCTCTGAACTATTTTTGGAAGAATCATGAAAAACGTACAAAAAAACACTTTTTGAAAAATCACGAAAACTATCTCCTGATGGGATGCCTGCCGGGACTGATAGGATACCTGCCTACCACTGTTTCTATTGGTCAGACTTATTTATTAATGGTCAGATTGACTGGTCAGACTTATTTAGTACTGGTCGCGACTCATTTAGCACTGAACCATCGTTCACGACCGCCAGTCGCAGTCGAAAAGTGATTTCGCCCCTTGAGTTTTTTTTAACTCTGTCCTTCCGGACCTATTTCGAGATATGGGTCAGTGGCCTATAATACATATAATGTTAGGGGTCCTTGACATGAAAAGGTTTAACACGGACATAGAAACATGGGATTTTCAGAAAGCTACAAGCAAGACAGGAATGAGGGATGGAGATGGTGTGCAGCTAGCCTTGCTGTGTTGTTGTTTCAACACATACATATCCCTTACGGTAATGCTATTGATTGAAGGACGTACTCACAGCCTCACATACAAATGAGCCCAGCTAATTCCCATTCCTGTCGAAGCCCTTTTAACACAGTAAACCGTTTATAGTAACATGAACATATTACCTATTGACGAGTCATTTTTTTTTCTTTTTTCTTTTTAAACCCAGGCCTAAATTGAAATAAACAAATAGCGTCCCAATGTTCTGCATCACTAGCGTGATATTTACATTTTAATTGGCTGGGAGACCTAATCAACAAAGGCCAGAATTAAACCAATAAACATGACTGGAACACGGGCAAGGCAATTAGTATTCTTTAAATGTCATGTCTTAGTATCCGGCTGCTCTGCATAATACATGTAATCAGAAGTCAGTCAATCCACAGACCCACATGGGGGAAATGTGTACAGTCTAGTAGCTGCTGCAGCCTCCAGAACTGCATCAATGTTGTATAACCTGAGGTAAACCTAACAGTCAGAAATGTGAATTTCAAAATAACCCACACAGTGCCAAAGATATTCAAGACATTCAATAAAATAAAACACAAATCCCATAACAGCACCTCTGTTGCGTTTCCAACAACACATCACACAACTAGAACTGCACTCTGACGAGTGCCAAATTACACATTGCACACAAGTAGGCCATGGCCTAGTTGCAGCGTAGTAGCACTGTATTTATGCTCATATATGGAGTGTCATTCATACCCAAATATGGAGTGTTATGTCAGCATAGGTCAGCTTATGGAGTTGTGTGTCAGAAATATCCAAATGTGGAGTGGTGTGATTTCAGAACAGGCCAGCTCATGACATCTTGTAAGATGTGCACATGGACACACTCTACAGTGCAGTGGGGGGAAGTGCAACAGCCCAAAATCACATACAACCAAGGCCTATCCCTCTCGATCCTGATCGGAGGAAGGCCCCTCTCATCCTGATTGGACAATAGGGTTTTCTCCCAAAGTATATGGATTTTTTGACCCCAGGGGTCAGGAAGTCTTATAGGAACTCTATAGTATAGGATGTAGCTAGCAAAATCGGTCTAATGATGGGGCAAAAAGATACTGCATTGTAGATAGACAGCAATGAAAGGTGTGCATGTCTCCCCTTCCATTGTATTCAATTCAAGGGCCTGTTATTAACTTGTCTGTTGTGATCTGGAGCATTTTGAAGAGCAGAAGAGCAGTGTGGGATTTAGGAAGGCTTCTTTTGTGTCGTTGTCCCGCGCATAATTACAGAGGTCAGCCAGCAGAGGATGACCTACAAATGTGTCTCACTGATCACACTTTCATACATCATACTCAAGTACGCACACAAGCGCACAAACATACACAGTACAGATTGTGTGTGTTGAAAATTGTACAAACGAACACACATACTCAAATGTGCGTGCGCGCATGTGCGCGCGCGCACACACACACACACACACACACTCACACACACACACACACACACACACAGTCAGGGGCGGATCTAGGCATGGGCATGGGGGGGAATGCCCCCCTAAATGCCCAGTCTGCCCCACCAAACACGATGGCATGCAACACAACTCAGGATATTTCAAATGAAAGTGCCTATATTTAAAATGATTTGAAACACTACTACTGCTACTAACTAACTACAGCTGTGTCACCACTAAACCAACATAACCAACATAACAGCATTTCATCATTGAAAACAGAAAACCCTATGAGACAGACCTTTGGCTTTATGCATGCTGCATGTCTGTTGCAACTTCAACAACAACTGATGTTATTATTGATGCTTTACTTGATTAATAAAAGTCCTGTAACTCAAAATGGTATGGGTGCGGCTTCATCTCCCGTGGCGCGAAGCGACACGGGCGATGAAGCCGCCCCCATACCATTTTCTCCTGCCCCTCCAATGGGGAAATGTTACATCCGCCCCTGCACACAGTCCCTGCCAAGGAATCAGTGGCTAATCTGTTCGCTCCACTCAAACAGAGCACAAGGCCCAAATGGCATTTTAATGGCCTTTCCCTCTTATTAGCAGCGCAGCGTCAGTGGGCACGTATGAAAGACAATGAAGACTTTGGCCTTTATTTCTTCCTCCCCTTTGTCATTTCCCACTGGCAGGTCGAGTGTATGTACGACACACCTGTTACACAGTGTTCCGCACTGTGGCTAAAACACAATAACAGCTAGAAAACAAACAAAAAAGGAGCAAACAAACAAAAAAAAACAAAGACAAAACTGAGACTAGAGCAATAGAAGACAACGCAAACACAGACCTGGATGTCAGTGTTAAAAGACAGCGTATAAAGGCAGGTCTCAATGGAAGGGACTGATTTGACATGGGAGAGGAGCGCATTACATACATAATTGGCGATTAGGACAGAAAAGGCTTGGTCACCTCTGGTCTTTAAAGGGGAACTCCACCCATTTTCAACATTTTAATATGTCATTAATATACCTTAGAGATCTTGTGTGGACATGACAAAAAAAAGTTCCCGCAATTCTGTATTTCCTAAAAATGGAGGTCTGAAAAAATCATTAACGGTGAAATACATCTGATGACATCATCAAGATGTATTTCACCATGTTAATGATTTTTCTTTCAGAACCCTTTTTCCTGAGAGGGTACAAATGGAACCAAATGGACCCGCAAGGGTCAATTTGGTTCACATTTGTACCCTCTCAGGAAAATTTTGAAAATGGGTGGAGTTCCCCATTAAGTAGATCTTTGTTGTGGCCTCAGGTCTTTTAAAATCAAACAACACAAACCTCACTTCCAGAGAGACAGGTAGCCAGTGAAGCGAGACCAGAACAGCTCTGAAACCTGTTTCTCTCTCTCTCTCTCTCTCTCACACACACACACACACACACACACACACACACACACACACACACACACACACACACACACACACACACACACACACACACACACACACACACACACACACACACACACACACACACACACACACACACACACACACACACACACACACACACACACACACGTAACTCCTTGGGTCCAATTAACGGATGCAATTAAGGTTCTTGACCCTTTGGTGTGATATGGTCCATTGACTTACAGGTACGTACATGCGGGTCAAGGGGCTGTCAGCTGTCTTGACCATTTGGTCTGGTCATGTTATGTTATGGATCAGACAAATACACGCAGCCAATGTTGAATCCAGTGGTGTAAAGTAACCAAATAAATGTATGTATTGTACCTAAATAGAATTGTGAGTATTTTATGGAACTGTACAATCCGTAAGGCTTCCCAAACTGTATTTTGCCATGTGGGGACATTTGGAGTTGCATGGATATGGAGGAAAATAGACTAAATAGGCTCCGCTTTCAAATTATTAAGTTCAATCAACCTCTTTTCTCTAATTTAACTGCATTAATGGGCCTGCACAATTATGGATCCCATGTTACTGGGTAAAGTCTGATTGTGATTCTGGAATAACCCTTCCGAAGGCCTGGAATGACATGGATTTGTAGTTATATACAGTATCACTTTCCTTTCCAAAGAAAAGTTTGGAGGGTCAGATGAATTATGGACTGCACTTTAGTGCTTGTACACTGTGAACTGAATTGGCTGACACAAGACTTGAATGTATTTTCAAGTTGTGCTGTTTCAGCTGGAGTTTGAATTCCCCATTCTAGTCCGCAGACTTTATAGAGAGCAGGACAAATGCCATTTGTTTTCCTGGGCGGTGCCCTTCTTTTGGTGTACATTGTTGAGAGCATCTTTTAAAAGCTTTTTAGAACGGTAATAAACATGTAGGATTAATTGAGCTATGAAAAGTTTAGAATTGCTGTGTCTTTTGCTGTTGAGTGGGTGGGTGGGCGTACATGATGAATGACCCACCCAATAAGCTGTTCTTAATTGGACCCAGTGAACCTGTGACATCGATTTACTTCACCTCTAAGCCATGACCTTTCCCAGAAGGGGTCAGTCAGTTTGTCGTGTGAGATGATTTAGAATTGGAGACTGAGTGATGCAGCTTGAAGACAGCAGTGCCATATCCATCTTCCTCTTGACAATACCTCTCTATAAGGGCGGTCAGGCCATGTTGGCTTTACTCTCAGGCATAGCAATACAATGCTCGGTACGCCACTTGCCAAGTCCACCTGGACAAAGATATCAGTAAATCCATGAGGCTTATCAACAGTGGCGTCAATAGGTGGAGAAAAGTTAATTTTAGGGAGGCCCAAAGCCACTAAAAGGTTTTATTTATTATTATATTATAAAATAAATAAATAAATAAATAAATAAATAAATAAATAAATAAATAAATAAATAAATAAATAAAAAGTAAATAAAAAGTAAATAAAAAAATAAATACATATATAAATATAACCCGTTAGGGTTCATTTGGTTGCATTTGTACGCTCTCAGAAAAAAATCTTGAAAATGGGTGGAATTCCGCCGGGAAGGGGGGGGGGGGCATGTGGAAAAGCTTTGCAGGGGGCCCAGAATTGCTAGCTACGCCCCTGCTTATCAACGTACAGAGGCACAGAGTGTTCTAATCAGTGTTGTGAATAACGCCCTTACAAGTAACGCCCTTACAGTAAGGGATTACTTTTTTCAGTAACTTCTAACGTAACTCCTTACATTTCTCAAATTCCTAACGTCGTTATGATTATTGTACCATCGTTACTGTCGTTACTTCGCGGCGGCGGCAGGACTCACTGCACTGCACTGTGTGCTGTCTGTCTTCTTCAGCTCGCTTCTTCACAGTCTAACATAGAGTATATTGAATAGAGAAGGCCCCTCTCGTCCACTTGCATTGTTTCCTCCGGATGCCTGATCTAGTTTTTAATATATCTATGTGTGTAACGTCATGTGATAAGTATAAGCCAATCAGAGCCAGTCTTATTCGTCGAGCAGAGCAGAGCCATCTAGTAGAACAGCTGCGACATTGAGGGGCAGAAAAAAATGCTTATGATCCCATAGACTTATATGCATCCGGTAACCTCGGTTGTCCCAATTCAATAGAAGTGTATAGATGAGCTGCCATTGAAGTGGCCCCATGAAGTGAACAGAGTTTTCGTGTAACTAAAGGCTCTGGCCTCTAGTGAGCACACAGACAACCAGCTGTGTTGTTGCTGCTGCGCACACACTAGCATTTGAGCTGCGGTAAAATACGCTCTCAGACGCAATGATACGAGGACGACAGCGTGACTGGAGCCTTTGCAGCGTGGAAATATAAACACTATTTTACATTCTTGCTGGTAAAGCAGGGGTTTTCAACAGGTGGTCCGGGGAGGATTCCAGGTGGTCCTCACACTAAATGATGGAAAGTTGGTTAACCAGATGCAATTCTTTGAGAGTGTAAACATGAAACCAAACGGACCCTTGCGGGTCCATTTCGTTTCATGTTTACAAGAGTTAAAATAATCATCATCTGAATTACAAGTCTACACAAGTAGAGAATGTAGAAGTTTAATGGTTCTTCATATCTGTATGTTTGACTGTTTTGTTTTTTAAATCCATCCTGATATTGTGGACAAAAGAAAATAAATCTTTAGTTTTGGGGTCTGTGAGGCCAAAATGTCCTCAAATGGTGGTCCGTGGCTAAATGCAGAATAAACAGTGGGCCCTGGTATGAAAAAGGTTGAAAACAACTGTGGTATAGGACGTGGATGAAAACAAAAACATTGAGGTGAAGTGTAGACAGCAAGCATTGTCCTCAGCAAAGAAAATCTTAACACAGCCCATGCTCAGCATGCTGCCATTAAAGGGGAATTCCAACCCCTTTAAAAAAAAGATCCTAAAAGAAAAATCATGGCGAAACACAACCTCCATTTCTAGTAAACACAGAATGGGGAGATCTTTGTCTTGTCCACGCAACATCTCTAAGGCATATTAATGTCAGTAAAATGTTGAAAATGGGAAGAATTTCACTTTAAACTTGTAAGCACGAATACTACAGAAAAACACCCCTTTTTTGTATGTTTTTTTTAAAAAAGTAAAGTAAAGTAAAGTAACGCCCTTACTTTCATAATTTAGTAAGGAATAAAGTAACTAGTTACTTTTTCAGGGAAGTAACTATAACTATAATGCCCTTACTTTTTAAAAGTAACTTCCCCAACACTGGTTCTAATATATCCTGGTACATGGCTATGTTGACGATTATTGTGCATAACGTTAAATATTCCAAACAGTTTGTGTTTAATCTTGATGATTATGTTTGGCATACACAAACAAAACTTTAAAAAAAACGGATGCAGTTTAAATGGTATAATTAAGTCTTTCAGGTATGGTGTGGTACTGCGTAGTGTTTTAATGACTTTAGACAAAAACTTAACATGATGCATACCACAACTGCAAAATAAGCAATTATACGAATAGTGCGTCCATGAGCTATGCACTACACATACTGTACTCCCATTAAATATAATTAGGCACAAAGGATTCTCTTTGCAAAAGTACTGATTGAATCTTAGCCCAAATCCTCGTGGAAGATACAGTATCGTACAGCCTTATGCAAGTAATGTAAATAATACATTAGAAAAGCCTAGCTAAATACGTACAGTACCAATCAGTATCATTTTTGTCTATAGTCATTCTCCATTTGTGTGTGTGTGTGTGTGTGTGTGTGTGTGTGTGTGTGTGTGTGTGTGCGTGCGTGCGTGCGTGCGTGCGTGCGTGCGTGCGTGCGTGTGTGCGTGCGTGCATGCATGCATGCATGCACATGCGTGCTTGTGTGCGTGCATGCTTGTGTGTGTGCGTGCGTGCAAATATCTTTTGATGCCTAATTTGTCTCCTGGTTAAAAAAAGGAAAAAGGCCCATTTGAAGGCCTGAATAGCAGGATAACAAGCTTTGCACTGCAGTGCCCTTTAGGCTAATTTCCTTGCTTGGTGCTCAAGGGCCTGCCCCCTAGGAGCTCCTATTCAACTACACAGCAACAGATGCTTGTGGCAAATTCAAAATCTTATTTTTTTTCCTTTATCACGATCAGTGCAAAAGCAACAATCTTGTTTTACTAATGTTGCCACACACACATTACACCATGGGTGTCAAACTCTGGCCCGCGGGCCAAATTTGACCCGCCGTGTAATTTCATTTGGCCCTTGAGACATTATCAAATTAAAGGGGAAGACCACACATTTTCAACATTTTAATATGTCATTAATATACCTTAGAGATGTTGTGTGGACATGATAAAAAAAAAGTTCCCCCAATTCTGTATTTCCTAAAAATGGAGGTCTGAAAAACAAACATTGCAAACCCATGTTTTCCGTTAATCACCAACAGGGCGGATGAACCCCAAACAGGGGCGGATCTAGGCATGGGCTTGGGGGGGCAATGCCCCCCTAAATGCCCAGCCTGCCCCACCAAACACGATGGCATGCAAAACAACTCAAGATATTTCAAATTAAAGTGCCTATATTTAAAATAAATTGAACACTACTGCTACTAACTAACTACAGTTGTAGCACCACAAGCTTTATGCATGCTGCGTGCCTGTTGCAATTTCAACAAAAATGAACAAACAAAATGAACAACAAAAATAACTGATGTTATTATTGTTGCTTAATTGCCTAATAAAAGTCCTGTAACCAAAAATGGTATGGGGGCGACTTCCTCACCTGTGGCGCGAAGCGACACAGGCGATGAAGCCGCCCCCATACTATTTTCTCCTGCCCCCCCAATTGGGAAATGTTACATCCACCCCTGACCCCAAACTTTGTTGGCTGGAGTTCTCCAAAGCTGGTCAAGGGGCCACAATATTTCCACCCTCACTTCCAGAGAGACACATTACATATTACCATTGTGACAAAAAAATGCTACAAGCTTGTAGATCTGATTTTTTTTGCTATATTTTTTACATTTATTTATTTTTATTTATTTATTTTTTGCTATATTGAATTGGAGTCTTTTTTAATTTGAATTGAAGTGAACTTTTAATTAAAATTCTGAAAAAATAACATCATCAAAAATAACGTCATTTCAAAATGTTCAAAATGTCTTCCAATTGCCTTTTGAATATAGTCATTAAGCCACTGTAAGCTGAAGTAATTAAAGCGGGTCATGTTTGGCATGTTTGGAATTGCAACATCTGAAATCAATACTATATCAGTATTCCAACATTAACCTGCGGGTCACATTATACCGTAAGTGAAGGTGGGGCCACATCGCCCAGTTAACCACGTAAGAGCTACTCCTTCAGCCAGGTATTGTATTTGTTGTGAATTAATGAACAACATTAAAGGGGAAACTCCACCCATTTTCAACATTTTAATATGTCATTAATATACCTTAGAGATGCTGTGTGGACATGATTAAAAAGTTTCCCCAATTCTGTTTTTCCTAAAAATGGACGTCTGAAAAAATCATTAACATGGTGAAATACATCTGATGACATCATCAACATGTATTTCATCATGTTAATGATTTTTCTTTCAGACCCCTTTTCCCTATGTATTTCATCATGTTAATGATTTTTCTTTCAGACCCCTTTTTCCTGAGAGGGTACAAATGGATTTGGTTCACATTTGTACCCTCTCAGGAAAAAAATGAAAATAGGTGGAATTCCCCTTCAATATGTAAGCCAGGCAAAGATATCTGTGAGTCACATACTCTTCCTGTGCGTCAGTAAGTAAGTACAGCAGCATCATATTTCCAGCGTCTTAACCGCTATCATTTGTTGTGACTAACTCAGGCTTAAGACCGAAATATAAACTATCAATATTCCTCAGATAGAAGTCTACGTGGACCCACCCACTCATACCAGAACCACGTACAGTACATTGTGCTGGTGCATTGCCAGTCAAGTGGACAAAAGCTATTTGTGTCTTATGCTTGGGATAAAAGAGGCGAAATTGATGATAAGGCTTCGTGTCAATGTTATTCACAACCATGAAGTATGTATTTCCATGAAAGGCTCTGATGGAGCTTGCAATGTGCTGCGGTGCGTGTTATGTATGCGGTTTTCTTCTCGTTTTATGTTGTCTTTGACATGCTTATTTGCTCTCTCCCTGCTCTGTTACTCTCCACCATGTGGTGGAGATAGCGTGTGTGTGTGTGTGTGTGTGTGTGTGTGTGTGTGTGTGTGTGTGTGTGTGTGTGTGTGTGTGTGTGTGTGTGTGTGTGTGTGTGTGTGCGCGTGTGTGTGTGTGTGTGTGTGCGTGTGTGTGCGTGTGTGTGCGTGTGTGTGTGTGTGCGTGCATGCATGTGTCTGTGTGTGTGTGTGTGTGTGTGCGCCATGTTATTAAAGGAGCACTTACATTTTCTATCAGGTTTATGATTTCATAACAACAGTACAGTATATAGCTGGCTCTCTCTCTTCTAGCCATTTATTTATGTTGCACTTTGTCGTATGAAGGCATCATGTGGCAGAAATAGCTTTTACCGAACAACGAGCTACGTGGCATGTTATGAGGTTGTTGAGAGACACCTTGACAGGATATAAAAAGAAGTGGGAGGTGTATTGCACAAGCAGCTGTCATCCAGGGGCGGATGTAACATTTCCCAATTGGGTGGGCAGGAGAAAATGGTATGGGGGCGGCTTTATCGCTTCATCAGCCCTATACCGTTTTCAGTTACAGGACTTTTATTAGGCAAGTAAGCATCAATAATAACACCAGTTGTTGTTGAAGTTGCAACAGACACGCAGCATGCATAAAGCTAAAGGTCTGACTCAGAGAGTTTTCTGTTTTCAATGATGAAATGGTTTAGTGGTGTGACAACTCTAGTTAGTTAGTAGCAGTAGTAGTGTTTCAAACCATTTTAGATATACAGATACACTTTAATTTGAAACATCCTGGGTTGTTTTGCATGCCCTCGTGTTTGGTAGGGCAGATTGGGTATTTAGGGGGGCATTCCCCCCCATGCCCATGCGTACATCGGCCCCTGGCTGTCCCTCCAAGCAGAATGACTGAGCCATGCAGAGATTGATCTGGGAAGCTACCAAGAGGCCAGTGGCAACTTTTAATCAGTTACAGCCTTTCACGACAAAGACTGGTCGATATACGTTTCAATGGTTCTAAATCGATACAGTTAACTATTTAGCAAATACATTAAATATGTTTGAAGCACGTGGATTGGGAAGTTTTTTTTAAAAGAAAATATGTATTATAATGGAATGGATATAGATAAGTAAACAGTGATCTGGTAAACAGACTTTAAACATGTTTTCAACCTGAAAACCTTTATTCATTGGCTTTTTAATTTATTTTGTAGTTAGTTGCATTTTATATTTATTGTTATGCGGACTGTACTGGACTGTTATGCGGAAGTGTTTTTAAACACTTTAAGTGCTTCATAAATTCGAAAAAGTTGGAAAGTCTATAACCTCCACTGAATTCAGTCAGGATTATGGCGACAATATTCACCACAAGCTAGTATGGTGAGGAGTCAACGACAATTCGCACAGCAATGGTGGCAGCAGATGCAGGCAATGCAGGGTTCAGTGTCTTCCACGAAGGCACTTCAGGTGGAGTCGGGATTCAAACCACCAACCCACGCATCATTGAAGGTCCTGCTCTACCCCGCTGAGCCCCAGCACGCCCCCGGCATCATTATGCATATGTATACACAATAACTTCAGCCAATTTACGTTCACACGCATTGCAGTGGGACGTGTGAGATTTTAGATTGACTATTGTCTGTATGCGACACTGGCATGAAACCATAAGTCTACATCTGTCTTAAAGCCTCCAATCAGAGCAGCCCTGAGGTAAAAAACATGGATAGGTTGAACCAGCCAAATCCGGAGCTAAACCGCTGAATGACTCATCTCTAATCAGTGCCTATGTGGACAATTCACCGCAGGGAGAGTCTCAGGACTATCTGATTGATATGAGTGTAATTCAAACGAAGCTCGATATAAAGATAGGGCAAATCCTCTCATATTACAGGGGACTCTTGGCAGATAAAGTGACACCCAAAAGGGCCAGTGTTGTAGTGGGACTTTTAGAAGTGGGGGGATATTAAGTAAAGGGAAATTCCACCCATTTTCAATTTTTTTCTGAGAGTGTACACATGTGAACCAAATGGACCCTAGCGGGTCCATATGGTTCCATTTGTACACTCTCAGAAAAAAAGGAAACTCATTAACATGGTGAAACATATCTTGATGATGTCATCAAGATGTATTTCACCATGCTAATGATTTTTTCAGTCATCCATTTCTAGGAAACACAGAATTGGGGGAACTTTTTTTTACCATGTCCACACAACATCTCTAAGGTATATTAATGACATAGTCAAGTAATTAAAATGAGTCGAATTGCACTTTAAGACACATGCATGCACACATGCACACACGCATTTGCGTGCACCTTCGCAACACACACAGACACGCTATTAAAACAAGTATAGCATATTGAGAAATATTGTTTACAATGCCTAATTGTATCCATAAAAGTAAATGACAACACAAAAAAAACATAGTCCTACTTTTGCCCCAAAAATATTTTAGATGTGAGAAGTTGGGGGACGTGGTGGTGGACAACCACCACCACAAATGGACGAGAGACAGAAGACAGACAGACATAATGGTGTGAGAATAGAAGAGAAAACAAAAGTTACATAAGGGGAGGAGTGGTGGCCTGGACCGTGAGTTAGAGAGTGAAGAGGAATCGAATGTGATATGACAGGGATGGATGGAGGAGTGGGGCGAGACAGGGTGTTTACTTCCACACCCAGTGGAGCAGACTTTTCTCTTGTTTGTCTTGCTCACCTCAAACTCAAACAGAGGGAGTACCTGCTGAGTACACAGCGTTTACAACCACAGAGAGAGAGAGAGAGAGAGAGAGAGAGAGAGAGAGAGAGAGAGAGAGAGAAAAAGAGAGAGAGAGAGAGAGAGAGAGAGAGAGAGAGAGAGAGAGAGAGAGAGAGAGATTTTTTATATTCAGCTATTAGTGTAGTTTTTTTTTACACAAACATTAAAGCAGGGGTGCCCAAACTTTTTTGACTTGAGAGCTACTTTCAAAATGACCGGCTCAACAAAGTGGTGATGGTGTTACTTACTGTTATAGTGTTTAAGAATAATATAATGCACTTATAATGAAAAATGGAGGCGGAGAATTGGAAGGTTTTCTTATGTATGCTACTATTGACGTTTGAAAACAGTATTTGGAGTTTGAGTTGATCGTTCCGTGATGTTGAATTTAGTCTCTTGCACCCAAAGCTGATAACTTTTCACGTTTTTGTCCACAATTGGGAACGAGAACTGGCAAAACGTTGGCCAAAATAACAATTATTCTCCATTTTCTAATTGTGTGTACTCTTGAAATTAGGTAATTCAGATGTTTAAAGATTTAACTCTTGAGAGTGTAAAATGAAACCAAATGGACCCGTAAGGGTCCATTTGGTTTCATTTCGTGATCTACTGGTAGATTACCTTTTGGGCACCCCTGCATTAAAGGTATAGAGGCAACTTTAGTCCACATTGGCTCATTATGCATCTACTGGAAACTGCTGTGCTGTGATTGCGACCCCCCCCCCCCCACACACACACACAGATTAGCATGTCCTTTCAGGAGCCTGACGAATGTTTTGTTTTCATGATTTGTTGACAACAACAAAGTTGTTTGCAGGACGAAGCAAGTGTCTGTCTGCAAAGAAACAGCTGCATCAAAGTAGAAGCAACGTAGAGGGGAAAAGGGCAAAAAATATAATTTATATAATATTTATATACAATTTATAATTATTATATATCTATTTTGATTTTTGGCTAAAAAGTTGCCTCTACTCTACACCATAGCAGTAAAACACTTGGTTCAGAGTTTAGTTCCATGTCACAAACTGTCTACAACATAATGGTCATCTAACCTTTGTCACACATTGCTCATTGTCTGTCATCTCTCATCACAGCTTTGACTTCATATAATCCGATAGACTCCTTCGTCAGCAAGCCACTGTATGGGGATATTCTACTGACGCTGTTGTATTGAGAAGTTCTAGTATTAAAGTCAACATTTAGAGATTACTAATATACTCCATGCCAAACCACCTAATATTTAATCGAACGCAAAGCAAACACGACATCACTTGCAACGTTAAAGGTATAGTCAGGGATTTAATTTCATTCAATTATCACTCATACAGTGGTGGAAATTTCATTTCAATTATCACTCATTCACTCTTTTGTTTTGTACTATAGAGTGTGATGATCATATAAGGAGTTCCTCCCTGTCCACAGTGAAGTACAGCAGTTAAAAAAAACAGCCCTAGTTTCATATTGGGCTTTGGGAGACAAAGCCTTCATCCAATCATAGGAAAGAGGAGGCCTTCCTCCAATCAGGACTGAGCGGGGTGGGACTTTGTGCACATGCTGTTGGCCTGTGTTCCCCCACTGTAGAGCGGGTGCATGTGCATATCTTGTTACGAGGGTGGACCATTTTTTCCTAAATGCTCCTTTAATGTGTTTATGGGCTCAGCATGATGAGGCTGCACTCTCGCTTAGCAAAAAAAAAGCGGCTTTATAGCATGACTCAAATTCTGTTGAAGTGAAGAGGATTAACCATGCACTTTATATGCCCCCCCCTCCCCCTGAGGTACAACCAGTGATGTGGAAACATGGCATGGCATACAAGAACCAAGAACTATGGGGAGAGGATTTAGTCAGCGCTGGATTTCTGGTCTGGATCTCTACAGATTAAAGTGGAGGCGGCAATAAGGGTTGGACAGCACTGACAGAGAACTAGCAGGGGCTAAAACCACTGTGATGACAACTCCGGAGCTCATCAGTCAAAAAAATAATCAAATCAAAGGATTGGAAAAAAAAAAACTCGGGCCATTTATTGCACCATATTGTTAGCCTGGAATCCAGCCTCCCTTGCCCTTGCAACATTCAATCTGATGTCACCTGTTAGCGCCTTTGTTTCTGATGTTGTTCCAACTAGAGCACTCTAAAGGAGAGTACTGTCACACTTCGATTTCGCGTCTCATGCCCGGCACTAGAGCTGTGCAGGTTCCAAACATAAGCCTACGCAATTAACCACTGCATGACAGCACAGCCTATTTTCTAATAATATACATTCACTAAAGTGAGTTATACAAAAAACATTGTTTACTAGAGTGATGAGAGGTGTGTTAAATGCATTAATATGTCCTAAAATGCCGTCATTTTGCCAATCTAACTGCGAACGTGCGATCTGCTGTCAATGGAGCTGGGCGGCCAGAGTGGTTTGTTTGGAACCAGAATCCCTCCTTAATAGGCGGTCACGTGTGCTTTTCAGCCAATAGGAGTTTCTGTTCAGCCTATAGCATTGGGAGACAATGCTATTATAGTGCTCTAGTTTCAACGTGCCTAAACTGTTGTTGTTGTTGTTTTCAGACCAATCAGAAACCTCGGCAGTATTTCAACCTTATAAGCCACGCCCCCTTGTGGAGGGGATAGGCTCCTTGCCAGACGGAGTTTTGAAATTGAATTTGAACTTCAACATTGTAACGGCGGCTGTTCCCAGGCTAGATTATTGTAATGGTCAAGAAAAATAGGTCTATATTTCATGAACCATCCATCCTTCTCAAAGGAGCAAGCCAAGGTTTATCTCAGCAGCACACCATGCGCACAGCTCGGCTGGTTAATGCGAGGATAACCAGCAACAAGTGAAATATAAAACATCTAGTAAGCATTCGGCGAGAGGAATGCTCAGCAGTGGTTATGCTTTGGTTTGACTGGTACTGCATAAAATAACATGAAAATATGGCTTATCCACTTCAGCAAAGTTGGAAAAATGTTGGAAACTTTGTGCGCTTGATATCATAAATACCAAGAAAATGTATCAGACATTTCTCAAAGGAAATTAATTCATTTCATTCGGCGTGACCTGTGTTTGATATCATCAAACATAAAAATTCCAAAATGTTTCAGACATTCCTCAAAGGAAATTAATGCATTTCATTCAGTGTGACCTGCGTTTGATATCATCAAACATAAATATCAAAACGTATCAGTCATTTCTCCATTGGAAATGAACACATTTAATTTCATTCAGCTCGACCTGCGCTTGATATCATCAAACATAAATATAAATCAGACATTTCTCGAACGGAAATGAATGCAGCATGGCCTGGTACGACCTGTGTGTGTGTGTGTGTGTGTGTGTGTGTGTGTGTGTGTGTGTGTGTGTGTGTGTGTGTGTGTGTGTGTGTGTATCGGGATTTAGCACAGCTGTTCCTGTGGGTTGCAATGACCCTTCCTGATCCCAACCAGCAGGCTGGGGTCAATGGGCCTACTACAAACACCCATAGGGAGTCAGGGACATATGGACAAAGGGACACACAAAGCTATTCATCGGAGACGGTGTGCACCACTCTCTCTCTCTCTCTCTCTCTCTCTCGCACGTGTGCACGCACTCACACACACACACGCGCACGCACGCACGCACACACACACACACACACACACACACACACACACACACACACACACACACACACACACACACACACACACACACACACACACACACACACACACACACACACACACACACACACACACACACACACACACACACACACACACACACACGTGTTACAACTTGCGTCTTTCCAAGTTGGCCAGTCCCCAACAGCCACCACTGTAGAAGCTCCAATGACCACTGCTCTAGTATAACTAGATCTGCACTCAGTAAAGTGCCTACTTGTGTCTGAGCAGAGCAAGCAACCAGATATACTTAGGTATAGAGATCTCTTAAAGAGAGACTTATAGAGACCTCTTAATTACCTCACCATTATGTCATCACCTAAACCGACCAATAGGAGTGCTTCGAGGGACCGAACGACGATCGCGAATTGGTCGCTGAATGTTCCGATCACTACAGCAGACATTTGGAACCATATGGTCCCCATGTCCATTTCACTGGTTGTACGTAACATATGTATCCTGATTTGCACTTTGACTGTCGACAACGTGAAACAACTGTGCCTGATTGATGAGGGATAAACTCTGGGATTGTTCTACCTGCCCGTCCTCGATCCCGAACACCCCCCAACCACCCCCTCCCCGCACTTCCCCCATACAGCACAGAGCAGGTGACACATCACATTAATAAATAAATAGGCAGGGGAGGCGCAGCGCTCATCACCGTGCCAATGATGGGACAATTATCTCATGGCAAACAATGCTCCGCCATCGCCAGCCACGGTCGATGGAATCAATAGGCCCCGTGGAAGGGGAAATTGGATGGAGAGAGAGAGAGAGGGTGGGAGGGGTTATGGGGGTACTCAGGGCAGGGGCGGATGTAACTTTTTCCAATTGGGGGGATAGGAGAAAATGGTATGGGGGCGACTTCATTGCCCGTGGCGCGAAGCAACACGGGCGATGAAGTCGCCCCCATACCATTTTCGGTTACAGGACTTATATTAGGCAAGTAAAGCATCAATAATAACATCAGTTGTTGTCGAAGTTGCAACAGACACACAGCATGCATAACGCTAATGAAATGGTGCTGGTTTAGTGGTGCCAAAATAACAGTTAGTTCGTAGCAGGAGTAGTGTTTCATCTCATCTTAAATATAAGCAGTTTAATTTGAAATATCTTGGGTTGTTTTGCATGTTAGGTGGGGCAGACTGGGCATTTAGGGGGGCACCCCCCCATGCCCATGCCTAGATCCACCCCTGACTCAGGGTTAGAAAGAGCAGACGCATAAAGGTGCCGACGCAAGAGCGAGAGGGGAAAGGAGACGAGTATTTGATTTGAGAGAGAGAGAGACACAGAGACAGATAGACAGCCAGTCGGGAGATGCCAGAGGGTAAGACACGGAAAATCACATCGGCTTTGTGGTCAAGAGCTGAGAGGCACAGCAGGCTGATGAACAACATCGGGGAGAGGGGCTGTATCTGCTTAGCATTATGTTCCCCATAATCCATAATCTTCTCCTTAGGTTCCAAGTGCCTATAGCCCTGGACAAACCTTTAATCCCATTTTGATGAAGGTGGAGGGGATGACCTTAAAGGAAAGATTTATGTCTCTAGTAATAAATGCCTCAACATGGAGTCAATACACACTGAGTGAATCCATTCCGTAATACTGGTAAATATACGTAAAATATGAGAAGTGAGTTGATTGTCCACGTTTGATGCCACATTTATTGGTTTTATAGTTATAGCAATTGAGCTGTCAATCAGAAATTGCTGATTATAGAAAAAATGGAACTATTAAGTTTTTATTGTATCATAGGCCATTTGTGACACTTGCTTTGGCAATGTAAATGTTTGTTTTCTTGAACTGAATATTGGGATGTTAATTCTATTGACGCTGGGGTCGAGTCACTCCGCAATGTTTTCAGTTTTATGGAGATATGGTGGAAATGGTGTAAAGGGGAAAGGTAGTGAAACCATTTTGCGACCACAGCATGCGTCGCGATGGGTGGCCAAACGGTCGCGACGGGTGTACTGTTATTACTGTTTCACACGATGTAACACACACGTCTCTCTCTCTCTCTCTCACACACACACACACCTTTAAGCTAATAAAGTCAAATACTGTACTTCAATTCAAGCCGCAGACTCTGCACTTGAGTTTGGTCTTCTCAAAGTCAGCCTGATGAGCCATGGGGACTTGTCACTGTAATGAGCGACCCTCATTATCAACCAAATCACCCTGGTCTACCCGAAACTTTGCATGAAGAGCACTCGCATTAGGTAATTAATCTGGTTCATAAATGCATCCACTGCTGTCTACTCACCACACGATAATGGAGGAGGTTCCAGTGCACTGATTGCCTCAGTCAAGGGTCGTGGAAATGTTAAATGAAAGGCCCTTTGAAGTCTTCCCAGCTATAAAGACCACTTCAAAATTAATGGCAGCATGAAGGCACTGATGAATGCAACAAAAGATAAATAAAAGAATGTTTCTGTTTGAACATGCAATTGGTCAAAATATATACAGTAGTCAGCAGTCACCCAGAAATCGGTCTGTAAATGTTTCACTCAACTATAGACATTGTTGAGCGCACTTTTTTAGTCTTTAAACCAGGAGGGCTAAATAATTGTGTTAGGTTTAGTTTCAACCAATAAAAAACGATTTGGGAAAAGGGTTGCGACAGATAAAAAGGTTTGGAAAGAAGGTCAGCCGTTGGAACGGTTGAGAAAAAGGTCGGGGTCTCTGACCTACAAAAAGGGCACGTCCGGGTTAGCATCCTCCGTGACCTTTTTAAAAAGTGTCACAATAACTTAGCTCGAGGTCACAAAATCTTTATTATCGTTTCTCAGGGGAAAGGCAACAGGCAAGATATGGCTCATAATAACCCAGGATTTGTTGCTAAAACAGGATAGAAATTAAAACGGATAAAATAAAATGAATCCGATTTTGGAGCAGATGGATCAGTCGTCGGACATCTTGGATTGTATGGCTTCACAAGACTACTGGAAAAAATTATATATATCTTAGATTTTAGGAAAAATGCTGCTCATCAATTAACCAGCTAACCAGCTAATCGAGCAAGTAAAGTTATCAAAAATGTATGTACTATCAATCAATGAATTAATTGATAATTCCCATCAATAGCTTGCTTTTTCTGAAAATATATCATATACAATGTGTCTTATATTCACCCATACAGTGCATTCACACTGAAGAGGCCTGCAAATAGCTGGAACCTCTTTTCTGTCGTATGTCATTAGTGTGCTCACTGTTCAGTGTGTCAATTAAGCCCTGGTCACCTTTTGGTGGCCGCTATATGGGGCAGTTGGTCAGTACGTGTTCCACAGTCTGTGATGTATCCCCACATTTGCAGCAACTGCAAGAGCCCCTTTCTGCATGGCTGCACCTAAACCTAAACCTAATTTTCCAATTGGGGGGGGGGGGTGGTATGGGCTTCGTGCCACGGGCGATGAAGCTGCACCCATACCATTTTTGGCTACAGGACTTATATTGGGCAAGTAAAGCATCAATAATGACATCAGTTGTTGTTGAAGTTGCAACAGACACGCAGCATGCATGAAGCTAAAGGTCTGACTCAGAGAGTTTTCTGTTTTCAATGATGAAATGCTGTTGGTTTAGTGGTGCCACAACTGTAGCTAGTTAGTAGCAGTAGTAGTGTTTCAAATCATTTTAAATATAAGCAATTTGAAATATCTTGGGTTGTTTTGCATGCCATTGTGTTTGGTGGGGCAGTCAGGGCATTTAGGGGGCCATTGCCCCCCCCCTGCCCATGCCTAGATCCGCCCCTGAACGTCTGCCACCTTTCCACGGGTGGTTGAGGGTTGTACCTTGAGGGGCAGGTCCTGGCCAGGAACTTCTAGGGGTCCTTGACGTAGTGTAGTGGTGGTGCCTGGATGGTTCTGCTGCCTTCCATTGGTCCTTCCCATCTTGACTTCACCCAGGGTGCCTTGGATGTGTCGGCTGGTCAAAGGCATCCCGGGTGAAACCTCAATGGTAAGTGTTTCATATCACAAAGCCAATATATAATTTCAGCCATTACTTGAGGTGATCAAAGCACTAACTGTAGTCATCAGAGTCAGTCTGCAAGGTCTTCTATCACAATTAAAGCAATAATGAATGAAATTATAGTCATTAGCAGAGATTAATGAAACTAAAGTGCTAACATAAAACAAAATGCTAGACAGCACTTTGAGGGAACATGTAAGGCCATGTAAACCGCAGATCAGAGACTCAGGCACAGAGAAGCTCAAGATGGAATCCGAGAGACAGGTATTTTACTGGGAGGCAGCTAGTCATACACAGCAGGTATATAGTCGGGATCAAAGCAAACAAATCCACACAGGGAGATGGCAAAAATCCAAGGAAAGAAAGAGAGAGAGAGAACGTAGCGAGGTCAAAAAGCTTGGGAAATAAGTCTGACTCGCAGCGAAAAAAAGAATCCGGTGAGAAGGCAAAGATCCAAGAATCGGGGAATAAAGCGAGACAAATAAAGCAGCCTAGCGAGAACAAAAAGGCAATCTGGCAGCGAGAATGCGCTGGTATTGTGTACTGTACCAGGTTGGCCGAGTGTAAAACCACAGGCTGGTGGTGAGTAATTAGTAGTGTGAGACACACGAGGGCGAGAACCAAAACGGACAAAACAGGCAAGCGCTACAAAGTGAAAACATTGAACAGCAGAATAAAACAGGAAGCACAAAGATCAATGGAAGGTTTACAGACTCAGGCGGATCTAGAAATTATGGTGCCCGGCCCTGAGCCACTGCCATCCCCCACTTTTCTTTTCTTCCCTACATGCAGGCGCAGTGTCTGCACACACATGACAATTATGACATACCAGTAAATGCCTGTGATACTCACCTGCTTTTTAGCAGGATTTACAGCAAGGGTGTCAAACTCTGGCCCGCGGGGCAAATTTGGCCCACCGTGTAATTTCATTTGGCCCTTGAGACATTATCAAATTAAAGGAGAAGACCACCCATTTTCAACATTTTAATATGTCATTAATATATGTCATATATATATTAATATATGTCATTAATATACCTTAGAGTTGTGTGGACATGATAAAAAAAAGTTCCCCCAATTCTGTATTTCCTAAAAATGGAGGTCTGAAAAAATCATTAACATGGTGAAATACATCTGATGACATCACCAAGATGTATTTCACCATGTTAATGATTTTTCTTTCAGAGCCATTTTTCCTGAGAGGGTACAAATGGAACCAAATGGACCCGCTAGGGTCCATTTGGTTCACATTTGTACCCTCTCAGGAAATTTTTGAAAATGGGTGGAATTCCCCTTTAAAAGGTTCGTTCAAACTTGACCCGCGTCTTTGTTCAGTTTTAAATTTTGGCCCACTCTGTATCTGAGTTTTACACCCCTGATTTACAGCAAGGGTTTGCTACAAAATATTAAACAGAGAGAAGAACTAAGCCTAATGAATGCAAACTGAGGGTTTACTTGCAGTAATGCACCATATCATGTTTAGGACTTTTGGGGTTATTTTATTTACAGCCTATTTAATAACATTGACAAGGACTGTGTGCGCCACTGTTATTCACGGTAAATCTCATTTTTTGTGCCTCTTCACAGTCATGCAGACGCTCAAGCTCAGGGCCCCTCCTAGCTCAGGGGCCCCTGGGCAGTCCTGTTGGATAATCCTCCTCTTTTTTACAGAACGTGTATAGTATTAACATAGACAGATCTAGAAATTATGGGCCCCTGGGGCGCCGCCAGACAAAGGGCCCTCCTACATTTTTCTTCCCGGTGTGGTGCACCAGCATTTCAGCAGGATTTACAGCATGGGATTGCTTGAAAATAATAAACACCGAAAATAAATAAATGCCAAATAAATGCAAAATGTTTAAACACTTTCAGTGATGTACCGTATTATGATTGTTTAGGACTTTGGGGGTTATTTTATTGACACAAAATGAATAAACCCATTGTTAAGAACAGTGACAAGGACCATGTGCACCACTGTTATTCACTGATATCCCTTTTTTGGGAGGGGGCCCTGAGCTTGAGCCTCTTAGTGATCACATGGGCACTCAAGCTCAGGGCCCGGCCTAGCTGCTAGCATGTGGAATCAATATGTTAATACTGTATTAACATATTGATTCCACATGCGGTGAAAAAGATATCAAAGCAATCCAACACGTAAGTCAAATCAAGACATATGTTGCATGTCTCCAATAAAACCTCCCAAAGGGGGATGGCAGTTCTGTACATTTACTCTTGTCAACTGTTGTGTTTCGTTTGCTTCACAATGCTTGCCAATGACAAACAGGTGACGGGAAAAGGAGGAAAAAGCAGGGGGAGGGAGGGAGCAGGGCAGACACAGAGTGAAACCCAGGGGCCGATGTAATATTTCCCAATTGGGGTGGCAGGAGAAAATGGTATGGGGGCGGCTTCATCGTCTGTGACCCTTAATTTGCGCCACGGGTCGCACCCATACCATTTTCGGTTACAGGACTTAGGAATTAGTCAAGTAAGCATCAATAATAACATCAGTTGTTGTTGAAGTTGCAACAGACATGCAGCATGTATAAAGCTAAAGGTCTGACTCAGAGAGTTTTCTGTTTTCAATGATGAAATGCTGTTGGTTTAGTGGTGACACAGCTGTAGTTAGTTAGAGTAGCAGTAGTCGTGTTTCACATCATTTTAATTATACGCACTTTAATTTGAAATATCTTGGGTTGTTTTGCATGCCATCATGTTTGGTGGGGCAGACTGGGCATTTAGGGAGGCATTCCCCCCCCCAATGCCCATGCCTAGATCCGCCCCTGGTGAAATCTCAGCTCTCTGAGGAGGCCTGTCATGTTGAGAGAGCAGTGGAGTGAAAGTAAGGCAGGACAGATGAATGGATTGCTAACATTGTTACAGTGGAAGAAACAGCTAATCCCGACATCAATGATTTAAATGTCAGAGCCGCGCGGCCACTGCTGCAGCTCCTCTTGCTGTTTAATTATTCACAGAACAGCATACAGTGCGTCGCTTTTCAACTTCATGTCAAATGTTGCAAGCAAACCTAAAACGCAGGCAGACAGAGGGAGCGAGTCAGACGGGCAGAAAAGAGAAAACGTGCTAACTTATTCCGACAATGTCTCATCTTGCAGGATCCGTCTGCCTCTGATCTCTGTTGCCAAATTGTGTGCGTGTGCCTGTGTGTGTGCGTGTGCGTGTGTGTGTGTGTGTGTGTGTGTGTGTGTGTGAATATAACACACACGTGTCATCAAAGTTAGATCGGCCCATTTCATCAATTTCAGATGAAACAGGCAGTGCCTGTGGTATTTCTTTCCTCTTCTTTTCAAACAGAGGGCTGCTCAGGTAAAGGTGCCTAAACTAATCATTACGCTTCCATTCTGAACCCCATGCAGTCTCAAAAGATGACTTAATTCGAGTAGGTCCTGTAAGCAGCACAGACATTTTATGGAACAGGATATTTTAGGAACACAGGAAAAAAAAATACATCACCTGTCATTACTACTACAAGGAAAACATGCACCTGTACCGTACATATGATTCTTGTTTGCTCTTTTTATCTGCACTCTATATTCTATTCTTTTGTTTGCTGTGTTTTTTGCTGTTTGCTGTTCTATTATGTTTTATTACATGGCTTGAATGAATGCTCCAATCAGAAACCAGCGTTCTGGTCATGTGAGCTGATCTGATTTGATCTCACAAACATGTCGTCATCCCGGCCCCTCCCACTGCTGTTCTGTGTCACATCATTTAGAGCGACGCCCACCCCGGAAGGTTGACTCCCACCTCTAGGCCACTGTGTGTAACAAATTAGTCCAGGCTTTCCGTTTGAAAATGAAAGCCTGGGTGTCGAGGCTAGGCCTATATAGGCTCATTCGAGTCCAGCTCATAACGACCTTTGCTGCATGTCTCTCCCCTTCTCTCCGTTTCTCTTTCCTGTCCATCTCCACTGTCTCTATCAATGAAGGCACAGAAGCCCAAAACAAAATGGAAGTGCATGACACGCAAACACGACGGCAGTTTGAAATGGGCCTATATTCCCCAAATCACCCCTGATGGCTAGGGGACACAGGCAAGCACACACACGTACTGTTTAGACAGAGATTGTCGTGGGCCCTGGGAAGAGTAATGCCGAGCTGCTGTCTTATAGTGGCAGCTAATGGGGATCGAAATAAAGAATAAAGTTGACTGTGCTTGATGTGGTGGCATTGCCACACCTGCGCTGCCATCTGTGCCACTCTACCCCCTGTGACCAGCCATGCCACCTGGCACAGCGCAAGATGAACACATCTCACTCTGCTGTCCTCTACGGCGCCAGAGGCATGGCTGCCGGCTCAACCAGAGCGAGGGAGAGAGAGAAGTTACCTTTGATGTAACAACTCAAATGAAACTGCACATTAGGAAAACCCTTCAGGCCATCTTCCTAAAAGAACATTCTCTCTCTTATCCCTCTGCGCGTGTGTGTGCGTACGTGCGGACACACGCACACGCACAGACACACACACACACACACACACACACACACACACACACACACACACACACACACACACACACACACACACACACACACACACACACACACACACACACACACACACACACACACACACACACACACACACACCTGTTTCACCTCTACAAACATACCATAGCATTATTTTACTTGTAAAGCTTGAGACAGAAAGAAGATAGAGATTTATTGAGTAACAATAACCTGATATAATGCAGTCAGTATGTTAATGTATTGTCATTGATTCATTGATTCAAACGAAGAAAACAGTTTGCAACTAAAACACGTTGCCTGCTACAATAGCCTATAGCCTGATACAATTCATAATTTCTCATAGACCATAATTTCCTGTAGTGTTTCATGTACACTAAGTGGTGTACCTGAAACATCAATGTCAATAAGTTGAATTAAGTAATGACATTTATATTAGTCAGTGTATAGTTGAGATTTTAAGGGCTACTATGGTGCATCATTTCTTTTTTTTAAGTTGTACCAAAAATAAAACAGTTTGACCAAATGTCGAAAAACAAACCAAAAAAGCAGTGGAAGATTGTCTCCAAACTCCTACGGCGTGGATGTTTATTAGATATTGTCACAGATATAAAACCATTTGCAGCAACAGTAGCATGCAAGATTCTCCACTGAAACCTTGAAATGCCACCACTTCAATCAGATCATTCATTGATCTAGTAATATTCAGTGTGACATTGAGAGTGAATATGTTTGGCAGTTGTTCATCTGGCTTTCCCAAATCCTATACAGTTTCTTGGTGACAAAGTTTTCCAAAAGAATTTCAGAACTTATTCAAAATGACCATCATAAAATGTTTAAAAGGCCAGCATGTACCCAGGTATGACATTTGCAATAAAAACATGACATTAAAAAAAATGACCAGAAAATGTCATATTTATAATAGGGTGTGCTGAGAATGAATTTCCGGCACCCATTAGGGTTCAATGTGTTGGACCTGTGACAACCTCTCTTTCAAAGTACTCAAACTGATCTTCAGATACTGTCGGCCATTGCTTCCATCATAATATTAACACTAGGCCTAGCGGCTCTCCCACAAAGACTTCTATTGGCAAATAGGGACACCGGAAGTCTACCGAACCATTGGCTTTTACAGGCTTGCACGAGTCCATGAACCACGTAACCAGGCTGTTTTCTGCCCCACCAATGTCGCAACTCTCTCTACACTTCATGGCTCTGGGTGGGACCGTGGTTTTTAAGTGGGGGGTTTCCTATCCAGAAAAAAGTTGGGGTTGGGAACCGGCCCTGGGGTGAGAGAGTTCAAGTGGAGAAGAAGCAGCAGGGACGGTTGGTTGGCTATAAGCCGACCCTCCTCCCCCCTCCTCACCCACCCTGGGGGCCACCGTGTACTTCCTAAGTGGATCACTCTGCATTGTCACAACGCCTTCTCAAAGCTCAGTGGGACGGGGCCACGCTCGCCTTTCATCATGAGCAAAATCTAAATGAGCATTGTCAGGCTTGCTGACGTCTGCTGGTGGCAGCTCAAACTTCGATCACTGCGTTGTGTTGCACGGAGCGTGCGTGTACGTATGCACACGCGTATATACTGTATGTATGTGTGTGTGCACGGCACACGCATGTGTGTGAGAGAGGGAGCAAGATCTGGTCATGGACATACTGTATATACTGTATGATTGCAATTATACCAGGCAGGCGTACTGTTATGTGTGCGTGACAATCCGCATACTCGCTTGCGAGCGCGCGTGAGAGCGTGCACGCCGGCACGCGTCAGTGGTGTCATGCACCTCTCACAGCGTGTCGAGGCGCCGGGGCTCCGGTCAAGGACAGAGCCGGACAACTACGCAGCAGGTGAGACGCTCTCAGAGCCGCTGGTTATGTGGCTTAAGTGTCCCCTAGCACTGCCCTTCTAACACCGACAAGATTATAATGACGAGACGAGGAGAGGAGAGAGGAGGACGAATGATGGACGGCTGAAAGGGCACACACTAGGAAAAAGCAGAGGGGGAAGAAGAAGTAAATGCGTGCCATATGAATTAATAACAGAAGCATGAAGCCACACGGAACAGCCACAATGACAAAAGAAGGGGACACCCAGGAGGATGAGGAGGCATGAGATGATATAACGACAAGGATGGTATAATGAGTTCTAATGATGATGATGATGATGATAATTATAATAATGCTGATGATGATCGCAGCAATGACAGTGACAGTAATAGCTCCACCGAGGAAGCCCAGGGTCTCAAGAGGCCGGGCGTTAAACCCCCATCAGCCCACCCTGCCAGCTGAATGTGCAATAATGTTCCCAATGACAACATCAGCATGATATCCAATCCCTGTCCGCCCCATGCATGCTTTACTCCGATAGCAGCTGACTGGTCTGTGTTTACTACAGTACAGCAGCACTTCCCAGAGTGGGGAATACACAGAGGACCTTCAGGGAGTTACACCTGCAGGGGGTCCCCCAAAAACAGGATAGTTTGGAACGAAATGTTTTTTTTATCTAATGCTCACAAAAGAGCTGCTGCATCTCAATGGGGCTATCCGTTAAATACATTTATGTATAAGTATGGCAGGGGTTGACACTAAGGTCTCCGAGGCACTTGCCCATCGGGCAAGTGCAAGTCAGGTTCTACTTGCCCTCAGGTCATGGTCACTTGCCCCCCAGGTTCCAGTCGTCCCCAGTTAAGTTGGTTAACCAGATGTAACTCTTGAGAACGTAAAAATGAAACCAAATGGACCCTTGCGGGTCCATTTGGTTTCATTTTTACACTCTCAAGAGTTAAAATTCATCATCTTAATTAGCCCAGGTCTACACTGTAGAAGATTAATGGTCATGTTGATGTGTTAATTTGTGAGTTTTGTTTCCCAAATCCAGCCTGGAATTGTGGATAGCTAGAAAGCAGGGAAAGACACAGATGCAGAGTGCAATGACTGCCTTCAAGACAAATTTATCTTGTTGTGCGAAGTCGCACACTTGCCGGATCGGGCAACCAGGTAGCAGTCTTCACTTGCCCCACCATTTTTTTTACTTGCCCCGGGCAAGCGGGCAAGTGTTAGTGTCAAGCCCTGTATGGGTCTGTACAAATGGAACCAAAAGGGACCCATGTCAGTGATTGATTATTACTAGTATGAATTGAGGGTCTCAGCGATAGAAATGCCCGTAGACCAGTGTTTTTCAACCTTTTTCATACCAGGGCCCACTATTTATTCAGTATTTGAGCCACGGACCACTATTTGATGACATTTTGGCCGCACAGACCCCAAAACTAAAGATTTATTTTGTCCACAATATCAGGCTGGATTTCCGAAACAAAACAGTCAAACATACAGACCAAAATGACCAAAATTAATCTTCTACATTCTCTAGTTGTCTAGACATGGGCTAATTCACATGATGAATATTTTAACTCTTGAGAGCGTAAACATGAAACCAAACGGACCCACAAGTCCATTTGGTTTCATGTTCACGCTCTCAAAGAGTTACATCTGGTTAACCAACTTTCCATCATTTAGCCTGTGGACCAACTGGAATCCTCTCAAGGATCCTCTCAAGGCTTCTCTCGTTGGCATACCTTCTCAAAAGTGTGTTTGCTGGGGTAATTAGTGTCAATTTGGGGGTCCTTGACATGAAAAAGTTCAGGAACCACTGCAGTAAAGAAGGTTTTTTTTTTACTGTACAGTATGCTGCTTGCTCCTGGTGTAGTAATTGTTGAAAGGCCTTAAAAGGTACATAAATTGTCACTTGTCATTGACTCGCCTGAGCCATTGTGGACAGAGAGGTACAGTATTGGGGCGCGGCTGGGCAGACGGACAGCACTGAAGCGTTTCTGAAGGTGTATAGTGTCTAAAACAGGGAGCAGACACCCCGACCCGGTCACGGATGGACGCACGGGGAGTCCAGTACACTGTCCACAGACGTTTGCCTTTCATAGTCCAGTGAACTCAACAACCCCGTTTTAGAAACATTTCCCACAGACAGGTCCATGCACCAACCTGTACAGGGCACTTGACCACGCTGCTCTGCTTTGCACCCATCAGGGGCGGATGTAACATTTCACAATTGGGGGGGGCAGGAGAAAATGGTATGGGGGCGGCTTCATCGCCCAAAGCCGCACCCATGCCATTTTCGGTATAGAGTACTTTTATTAGGCAATCAATAATAACATCAGTTGTTGTTGAAGTTGCAACAGGCACGCTGCATGCATGAAGCTAAAGGTCTGACTCAGAGAGTTTTCTGTTTTCAATGATGAAATGCTGTTGGTTTAGTGGCAACACAATTGTAGTTTGTAGCAGCAGTAGTATTTCAAATCATTTTAAATATAATCACTTTAATTTGAAATATCTTGGGTTGTTTTGCATGCCATCGTGTTTGGTGGGGCAGACTGGGCATTTATCCCTCATGCCCATGCCTAGATCCAGCCCTGGTGCCCATGCATGCTGACCCGCAAAGCGCACACACTGCACAAGCATGTGTCTTATCTGGGATGTCCACAGTCATAACGTCCTACTTTGTGCTAAACGAGTGATCGATCCAGTGGCTCGATGACGAAACACTTAAATCATGAGTTAAAATCAAAAATAATAATAAGAAAATCTCCTTTATCTTTCTTTCTTTTTTTCTTTTTTTGGGGGAAGAAAAAAAAGAAAAATGAAAAAAATGGGGGAAAAAAGTAAGATTTGTCCGGGCCATTTTGGCCGACATAGTGACCAGGCTGATGGATTATGGCGACGTCAATGGAATTCGAGCCAATCACCTGACCAATAGAGCTTCGGGGCTCAAAGGCTCAATAGAAAGACAACGCGGCTGCAGGGGGGTTCGAGAAGAAGTAATGGGACTATTTTAAGCAAAATACTCATGGATCGAGGCGAAAATACATCAGCTCCCAAGGTAATTATTAATTCCCGGCGTATCAACAACCTCTTTATTGAGCTATAAAGCAGGGAAAGTGTTAACCATCGGTGCCCCAGAAAGGCAGCCTTTCCTCGTTGTTTTGGTCTGCAGCATAAAAGGTTTCCTGAGGTTAACAACGCTCAGGATTCAGACACATTATCTCTCAAGTACCGCAGCACGCGTAGAGTAGAGTACCCCCTTCTTTATATTCTAATCTGCAGCCTCATTAAAAACGCTAATGTGTGTGTGTGTGTGTGTGTGTGTGTGTGTGTGTGTGTGTGTGTGTGTGTGTGTGTGTGTGTGTGTGTGTGTGTGTGTGTGTGTGTGTGTGTGTAATAAGTGGTGGTGGTACTCGGGCACACTGTTGGCGCCCTTGACAGGACAGTGAGGAAATGGCGGGAGCTGTGTGTGTGTGTGTGTGTGTGTGTGTGTGTGTGTGTGTGTGTGTGTGTGTGTGTGTGTGTGTGTGTGTGTGTGTGTGTGTGTGTGTGTGTGTGTGTGTTCGGGGCGGGGGGAGGTTGTGCTTAGGTGACAACAAACTTGTGAGTTGAGCTAATGCCACAGCTTTGATGTTTTCCATCTTGATATGAGATGGCCCATATCATTTTTGAGGGAAAACAACAATTAATTGTGTACTAGAGCTTATACGGACATAATTAATGCATCCAGACATGTAGTTCCTTAATATATTAGGGCTGTTGAATGATTAAAAATTTTAATCAAATTAATCACAGCTTCAAAATTAATTTAATCATGATTAATCACCATTTGAACTATGTCCAAAATATGCATGTTTTTAAAAAAGAAACAGAATCTGTGAAAAAATAACCATTTATCTTTAAAATATGTATCAAAATGGGTGATCTACAAGCCCAAATGCTTGTAGATCCTCCAGCTATACTCTATGGCTCTGGTTACAGGGAGACACACAGATATACGTCTCCGTAAAACTGTGCTCTACCCATTTCTTTCAAGTGAGAAAATGCTCAGTGGGTTGAGTCAGTGTGCACATGAGTTAATCGAGTTAAAAATTTTAATCAGATTAATCAACAGAATTAATTTAATCCCATTAATTAACTATTTTCAACAGCCTTAATATATATATATATATATATATATATATATATATATATATATATATATATATATATATATATATATATATATAGTCTATCTTTCTCTCTCTGCCTCCTCTTCTCCCTCTTAGATCAATGTCTATCTTTTGAAGGCTCTCTCCTGCTTGGCGGAGAGATGTTAATCCCTCTAGTGTCTGGGTCTGCTGTCTCTCTGCGCTGCACTGACATCCCATGACACACACACACACACACACACACACACACTTACACACACATGTATGCACGTGCGCATGTGCACAGGAGGAAAAAAATAGACTATATGCTACATAATTATGCATATGGACATGTGCATTTCTTATTTCTTCTCCAAACAAACGTTTAACTCTGTTGTGTGAATACAAATTCATTGAATGTCTCTTTCTCACAGTTCCCAGATGGTATTATTCCTTTTCCAATCATTCTGGAAGCACCGTGATTATTCACATGCAACTGAAACATAATATGCTCCATCACAACATGTGTCCTGTGCAAAAGAAAGGAGTACTACAAGCACATGCAACACATTCCATCTGCAATGAGAAACGATTTGAGCATCCAAGTACAGTAGGTCTGTTATAGCACCTATCGGAAATTCGAGCTACCTTTCCTATCTCCTAATAGTTCGGCAATGAGATTGTCCTCCCCATGCTTGTCTGACCGAAACCATGCTGTAAGAGCAGAGACAGTCACACCTTCAGTGACGCTTCAGTCCGGTTTTGTTGGTGACACACACACACACACACGCACGCACGCACGCACACACGCACACACGCACACATGCACACACGCACACACACACGCACACGCGCAGCTCTCAGCTGAATGACGGCCGACCTTGGAGAAGTGAAGGATCAGGACAAGGTTTGCAGGAAACAGAGACAGTCGGCAAACAAAAACGGGGTTCGGGATCTAAATATAGAACCAGTATCTCTGTTTGCCATGACTTCAAACCTTCAGAAAAAGCCACACTTCCCACTTCCAGGGACTGCAGGCATGAGTGCATGTGTAATGTGTGTGTGATG
Source organism: Benthosema pterotum (assembly GCA_039105355.1). Taxonomy (NCBI): domain Eukaryota; kingdom Metazoa; phylum Chordata; class Actinopteri; order Myctophiformes; family Myctophidae; genus Benthosema; species Benthosema pterotum. Next base: position 28,481,689 of record CM076970.1, read on the forward strand.
TGTGTTGATCGGTTGGTGACAGAAGGATAATGTAATCTATCTGTTCATAAGAACACATGGTGCTTGTGTGTGTGTGTGTGTGTGTGTGTGTGTGTGTGTGTGTGTGTGTGTGTGTGTGTGTGTGTGTGTGTGTGTGTGTGTGTGTGTGTGTGTGTGTGTGTCTGCATGCGCCATGCGTGTGTGACAGAGTACACATATGTGTGAGAGAGCGTGTGCGCTTGTGTGCCTCACTCCTTGGAGGGGCGGATGTAACTTTTCCCAATTGGGGGGCAGGAGAAAATGGTATGGGTGCGGGTATGGGTGCGGCTTCACACCACGGGCGATGAAGCCGCCCCCATACCATTTTCAGTTACAGGACATTTATTAGGCAAGTAAAACATCAATAATAACATCAGTTGTTGTTGAAGTTGCAACAGACACGCAGCATGCATAAAGCTAAAGGTCTGACGCAGTAGTTCTAGGTCTGTAGGTAGTGTTTCAAATCATTTTAAATATCAACACTTTAATTTGAAATATCTTGGGTTGCTTTGCATGCCATCATGTTTGGTGGGGCAGAGTGAGCATTTAGGGGGGTATTGCCACCCCATGCCCATGCCTAGATCCTCCCCTGACTCCTTGCCTTTTGTACTAGCGTGCATGTGTGCCGTGTGTGCATGCATAGTGCATGCGTACGTGCGTGGCGTGCGTGGTAACACGGACAGCGGGTGACAAGGAGAAAGTGATGGTAAGCAACTCGGCAATGTCATTCACAATGAAGTGCAGCAGCACGGCAGGGATGATTTATGATGCCTGTGTGATAGTGCATATACATATGTATTGAAGGAAAGGAAATCAAATGCATGCAGCATATATTTACACTGTTCATTTGCATTCTGTGCCCAGGCCTTGGCTTAAGGTCTACACATTTATCCCCTGTTGAACAACAGCCTTCTGCCACACATGTGACTCTGGGTATAGTAAATTGGGGTAAATGTTTATTTTTTTGACATTCACAAACAAATGTCAAAAACCTGCCACCAAACTGAAAAACACCATCAGTCCTCGAATGATTTGTGTACTCACTTTTAGGGCAAGAACGCCACTTGGCCTTTGGTGATGTCAATTATTGATTATTGATGTTAATTATTGTAAGGGAGGGCACAAAGGTTAAATGTCAAGGCAGGAAGAGCATAAACTATACAGAAGGAGTAGATGTATTCACTGGTGTCAGCATTGCCGCCCGCGTCGCCATTGCATTGTCGGTCACGTGGGAGGAGTGGAGACCAGTGGCGGTCGGCTGGGGACCAGCAGATGCGCAATGGGGATGAGTGTGGACCGGCGTCTACCTTGCGGTGAAATCAGTTAAATCAATTGCGAGTTATCTGACTGAAAACAGTGTTTTTGGACCCGTAAGGGTCCATTTGGTTTCATTTTACGCTCTCAACATCTAAAGGTCTATAAGGGCCCATTTGTTTAGCAACACCCTCCGTCATATAGCTGTGAAACATCTGGAACATGCCTCAAAGACCACTGTTTGCAAATTCAAGCGGCACAGGTTCCGAGGCGAGTCTGTTTTGGTGGGTTCCTTGGATGAATGTTTGCCTTCTGTCGGTGACGTGGGCTGCCCATCGATTTGCCACTAGGTCTGCTTCTTTTCTTTGATCATCGATCTGCAAGGATCACAGGTCTGTGCTATTACGGTCAGCCCAAATTCACATTGTGGTGATGTACGAGCAGCGCCCAGCATTTATATATTGAGTTTCTGGTCGTATTCATTTGCTAATTCATCAAACTTTCTCACAGCAACTTGACAGGTCGACCTTCTCTTCTCAGAAGTTCACTCAGGGATACGCGGCGTCGGTGCCTTAAGGATCAGTTTCTTTGTCAACCGTCTTCAATCGGGCAATTGGTCCCGCACTTAATGCGAACCAATGGAAATGGATTCTGAGCTATGTGCAGTTCAGTTCACAAACCTCATCAATGCAGATTCAAATCCAAGCTAATAGAAACAAATGCATCCTTTCTCTTCCGGCAAAGTTAGCATAAATAGAAGCCATTGCTCATGTTCCTATTGTATATCTATAGATCACTAAGGCAGAAGGAAAAAAGGAGAACACGGAATGTCAGAACTTTTACAGTAATTATAGTTTTGCTCGACTAAATATTACAAGATTTTAGTCGACTGAATCTACAGTTGATTTAGCAGAATAAAATGTCCTGGTGGCGGGGCCTTACATGTTATGGTAGGGGTTTGGTTAAAGGTATTTTTCCCCTTTACATCGCTTCTATTTTGATGCTGCAACTCTTTCTCTGTAGAGAGATACTTGTTTTGCCCTGCAGATGGTACAGAACATTACTGTTGTGACAACATCAATATCAAACAGTATGCATATTCAGTCTTTAGTCAGCATACAGTAGCTTAATTAGTATCGCTTTCCTTTAGTTTCCCATTTGTTTTCATCAGTGAAAAAAGGGAGTCAACAAACATTTTTCCTCATAATTTAACCAATGAAATCAACAGTTCAGCGCGGGCAGGGCATCCAGATGGGCAAAGGTCTTAGCGTTTGTTGATGGGGCCAGAAGGCCAAATTGAGGTGCCCTGTGCGGCTGTCATCAAATTCCTGTCCTGCCCCAACTTATTTTATTAGACTCAGTCTCTCTAGCGTACACACGCACGCACGCGCTCGCGCGTGCGCACACACACACACACACACACACACTACAACTTGCACTCTAAAAAACCCAACGACTAGAACATTGACTCAATTAGAAGATTGCTGGGGCAAGTTGAAATAGACCATTGGCTCAATGTTATGATGGTGCTATTATTGGGAAAGCCAGTTAAAAAATGTTTGTAGAATTATTAAAAAAAATATTGAGTTAGGTGATAAATTGTTGTTGAGTGAACACCCACAATGACTGATATTGACTCAACTAACATACAGTTATTGAGTGAATTGATTGAACAAGTTGGTTCAACAAATGATATTTTTGACCCAACGAATGTGGGCGGAGCCAACAAATGTGGACGGAGGCAGACAGAGACGGAGGCAGAACAAAGCAGCCATTGTTGTGTGCAGCAAATAGCACCACAGACACGGCCAAATGAAGCAGAACATTATTAGAATTTTATATCAGTGGTCTCTATCAGTGGCAGAAACCGAGAGAACCCTCTGAAGCACTCTGTCCCTTTCGTCTGGAAAAGCGTTGCGACGAGGTAAGAAACACTGCGTTTGCTTCAACATGTTATGCTAGTGAGCTAGCCAGTTAGCTGACCTAGCTGTTGCTTCCCAACTCCGGTGAGTTTAATGTTGTTTTTCACTGTGCGGTGTGCTCCACGGCCCCCGCCTCCCGGTTCGGTGCGCAATTTAGGCATAGTTTTACTGAGCTTAGGTTTAGGTTAATTGTTAGGTTTATGCATAGTTTTAACTAGTGGCCTAACTTAGCCAGCTAGTGAGCTAGCTAGCTCACTAGCGTTAGCTGCATTCACATTAGCCACTGAGATAGTTTTGGCGCCAGATGCGGGTGCTGTTGGTTAGTTACCGGTAGTTTGTTGGCTGGTTGGCTCACTTTTAGCTTAGCTAGCTGAAAAAAAACACTTATAAAATTGAATATAGCCCCCCTCAGTTGTGAAGCTCACGTCTAGCTTGGAAAGCCAGTCCTGAAGGCTTTAATAACTTCTACCAGTGGTTTTCAACAGGTGGTCCGGGGACCACCAGTGGTCCTTGAAAGGGTTTCAGGTGGTCCCCAGCTAAGTTGGTTAAGCAGATGTAACTCTTGAGAACGTAAAAATGAACCCAAATGGACCCTTGCGGGTCCATTTGGTTTCATTTTTACACTCTCAAGAGGTAAAATATCCATCATCCGAATTAGCCATTTTGGAATGTATGTTTTGCTTGCTTTGTTTCCCAAATCCAGCCAGGATTGTGGATAAAAACAAAATAAATCTTTAGATTTGGGGTCTGTGGGGGCTACAATATTCTCAAATTGTGGTCCGTGGCTCAAATCCCGAATAAATGGTGGTCCCTTGAGTCAAAAAGGTTGAAAACCCCTGCGTTATACCTGTTGTGATTTATTTCATTTCATATTAACCTGCACTACGAAAACGTTTATAATGCTTTTATTTTGAAGTTGAAGTTAAGGAAATTCATATGTTGTTGAAAACATCCTAAAAACGAATTGCAATATTTACAGTCAAAACAGTTAAAAGAAAGAAGAGTTACTGTTTACACTTAAAACGAAGCAATTACTTGAAAGACATTATTATTATTTGATGTTCTGAATACTTGACAGTATTATTTCTGCACATAATGTTCTTATTTTGTTCTAAAAGAAAATACGTTTTTGTACACTCTTATTGTGAAGGCGTATACAGGAAGTAGAACTTGTGTTTACTCCGTGTATTCTCACTAAGCAAAAAGAAGAAGAACGAACACACGCTACGTTAGCGTTGTTTTCACTCATTGAAACAGTGATATTCATTTGCACAGAGACTGAACGATTCCACGTGAAACTTTGCCACTTTATATTTTTGTTTATCACAGTTTTTGTACCACATCGTTTTGTGCCACCTCTGGTGCCGTTTTTTCATACTTTAAGAACTTTCACTTTAATACCAATACGTGTGTTTTTGTTTGCAGGGCCTTTCCCCAGCGCTGTTTTGGCATTCCATTGATTCTGCACTCACTGCACTTGTATCTGTAAGTCTGTATCCTACCCCTGTCGTTCAAACCATCGTTCACTCTGACAGTGTAGGCTACACACATGGAGCAAAATGGACCGCTGTCCAAATAAGTTGTTTGGCATTAAGGAAAGCACCTTTTCCTTGAAGTATTGTGCAGCACTATTTATCTTATGTCAATGCATTTGGTTCCATTTGTATGGTGTCAGATTTACAGACTTGCAAGGGTCATTTGCCCAGCACCCAACTAGTGAACACAACATGTCTACAAGCTCACAATGCACCTTGAAATAAATTGGCTGTGCCATCTTAGCTGTGTTTTTATTTATTTGTGTTCTGTCATCTCAGCCCATCACAGGTCTGCTAGGAAGAGTTCCCTGCCAGCACATTGTCCCCATTAACTACCTGGCCTATGTAAGTATCACCCACGTGTCACCTATGCATTATTATTATTATTATTATTATTATGAAAAATCTCCCATTAAACAAAACCAATTGTTATTGTATTTTATATCACTTTATTCCTAGTTTTGCCCCTGTTAGATCAAGGAATATCTACTTTCATGTTGATTGCACCATATAGGGTCTACCTTTGAGAAACCCTGGTTCCTGGGCCTCAATCACCCCATAAGTTGACTGTGCAGCCCCTGGCTTCCATCTTAACTTTTTGTCATCTCTCTACCCATGGCAGTTTCTTCTGCTGGCCCAGAAATACATCCAGTACGCTGTAGCGAGCCAGTACAGACCTGCACTGCCTACTATTACTTGCACCCTGTAAGTATCTGTTACATGTCTATCGTCAAATAATTATCTGTATTTATTTTACACCACTGTTTATATTAACGGTCTGTGTCTCATACAGTAGGAAGACTGTGGGCAGTTCTGAAACCCGTCTTCCAGTGACAGCATAGTTCAGACTTTTTAAAAAGAATATTCTTTTGAAAAAATATTGATAGTATTAGTATCCAGAGGACGGGGCCTTCCATTTTCGCATTGCAAATTTTCAGGAATAGAAAGCCTGCAGATTCTATTAGCTTGTTTTCCTCATCAATGTCACTAGAGGATGACTTTCTGAACTGCCCACAGCTCTACTGAGAGTAGAAAAAATAGATATTTTATCATGTACATTAGTGGGGACCTATTACCGGTATATTGAAAAGTGGCAAAGTGCTCCTTTAACACTAGCAACCTTTTCTGAACCTAGACATGTCTTAAGTCATGGTTGTAAATCTAATTTCATGGACCCCATCTTCGATCAAATGTAAGGTGCCATTTGACCTCACTGGCCAGTTAGTTTGCCTGGCTTATATCTTAGCAGAGTTATGTTTATTCATTATTTTTTCTGTCATTTTTCTCTAGGCCCAGTGTCACGTTTGGCAGGTCAACAGTTAAGTTGCGGCTACTGGCTGTGGCAACCTCACATGCACAAACGGGCAACCTCGTGTGTACGTCCAGCGGCCCAACAAGCTGTCACATCTAGTCAAGAACCAAGCAAACAAGTAAGACTGTGGATGCAGTGTTGCCAGTGCGAATTTTCACATTCTGTTTTTTTTTATACCCCAACATTAAATAAAGGGCACGTTGTTTCATCTTTATCTTATTGTTGTGCAGGTATATGCAGAATTCAAAAAGAATTGCCGGAAACGTTCACCTCCTTGGATGAGTACCGTAGCTCATCACCCCACTCATGAGACACGAAGAACTCCAAAGAGTTGGAGTATCTAGATGAGGTAAAATGGAGAATAATGTACACATGTCTTAACCATGTGAACCTGGGTGTTCAGATTTCCTCACAGTTAAAGTGTTACATTGTGGCATTGTGAGCTTGACATTCTGATTTTTCAGTAGTAGCTATTTTCAGTATACATACAGTAGATGTGTGTATGCAGTTAAAATGAATCAGCCTATAGAATCTAGAGGTGAAATGAGCTTGCCCACTCCATTCGCACATTATGTCTGAAGGAGTGAAGCATTTCATTGCTGTTTTTTGTTTTAAATTGTTCCTGTTTACTTTGTCATGGTTTAGCACTTTGAGTTTACACATGTTGTATGAAATGGCTATAAAATACAAGTGACTTGACTTGCCCTCTGTATCCAGACAGAGATCATCAAACATTGGAGGGTGTCAAAGTTCTGCAGTATTACCGGGGAGAAGACTGAGTTGAGAGAAGGGTGGGAGAAGACCGAGCTTTTCAAGACATGCAGGTAAGTCAGAATTCCAAGGAGAACATCCATCCGTCAATCAATATCGTCAATATTGATTTTAATTTCCTTTTTATTAATGTGCTCCAGCTATAGCCAGACGGCGTGGTCGAAGCCTCAAGTCCCATGCCAACGTGTATCCTGGAGGTTGTGGGGCCTCCATGAAGCAAGCTGCGCCGAGAGCTGCAGTTGTCCTTGATGGGGGAGCAATTCTGTGACAACCTACCAGATCCCCAACTGCCCTTGGAGTTTCTATTCGGTTTCATCTTTGCTCTCAACATCGCTTATCCCCTGGAGTGGTTAAACGTCTTTGAGGTAATGCAGAAGTTGTTAATGTATGCTGAGAAACGTGGACAAACCGACAAAACCCTCAGCTGTGGTGTCTTCTTGCGATGTACAGTACTGCAACATGACTACCTCACTTGGCAACGAAACATTGTTTATCTGCCTTGCTCATTGGCACACCACCAGGCATGCTTTGAACATTAAGCCAAACTTGAGTATTGTCTATGAAGGTTTGCAACAGTGCATGTCTTTCGCAGTGTCCAAAAACCCTAATTGATATTGGCATACTTTCTGTAAACCCTCTTGCAAAGATGTAGCTCTATGGAAATTTACCATTTTTCTCTGTGTTCTTAAAGAGAACACACACTAGGAGGTCATACATGATGGCTATTTGTTCTCACTATGTGAAGCATGATTTTTTTTCTTGCTGTTTTATGCAAAAAAAAATATAAAGGGTCAGTTGATTTCAAGGGTTGATCCGTTATATTTTTCTTTTGTCTATAATGCATTTGGAATACACTTTTAACTTTAAAGTATACAAAGTATACAATAACAAACAATAGGGCACGCACATCCAAAAAAAAAAAAAAAAAACTGAATACCAGGTGCTGGGCCGAAAAACAAACTAGGAAGAAATAAATAGGGTCCGCACACTGGATTGAAGCTCCAAACTAAAGGTGTATATTTATTTCACCATGAGGATGACGTTTCGAGCCTCACGGCTCTTCATCAGATGGTGATGAAGAGCCGTGAGGCTCGAAACGTCATCCTCATGGTGAAATAAATATACACCTTTAGTTTGGAGCTTCAATCCAGTGTGCGGACCCTATTTATTTCTACAAAGTATACAATACCTCATCATTCCTTTATTCCATGCATGTACATTACTTGAAGTTGTGGTGAAAAATGTTCTTGAATGTTTTATTGAAATGTCTATCAACAGCATGTTGCCACTGTTGATGCAAAACGTCATACTTTAAGATTTCAAAATCCTTAATATAATTGGTCTTACTACTGCCCATGATAATGTATTATATTTAGCATAATCAGGCTGTGTCCAGTTCAGAAACTGGACCTTTAACATCATAGGATAACCTATTCACAGGTCCTGAACTGCCCAGTCCTCCTATGAGATAAAGGGGGGGGGGGGGGGGGGGGGGGGGGGCATTTTATCATGAACAGTAATGAGGACCAATTATTTCAAGTGGTTGAAGCGTCCTTGAGAAATTCACATTTTTCCACACTGATAATGTAATGTATACATTGTACTTTACTATATTTACTGTACTGTTAGCAATTTTAAGACCGGTGTTTCCTGGATTCTGTTCCAATGTTGATTTGTAATTGTTTGAATTTAAATGTCTACTTTAGCACAAATAAAAAAAATAAAGTAAATGTGTTTTTTATTTCATTATATCATATTTAAATGTTAATTCAGTTAATCATTATTAGAATATTCACTCAATTATTACTGCATAGCAAATAGTTGTAATGACTAATAAATTCTAGTTGAGTGAATGTAGAGCCAGCAGTCTTTCGTTCTGTCAACGATGATTAAGCTATTGGCTGAATTAATAGCCAACAAAGAGTTTGTCGTTCAGTCAATGTTTTTAAATACTAATTGAGTCAACTGAAAATATTTAGGGGAACGCGTAACCCTATAAATAATCAGTTTAACCAACTTTTTATTTTTTACGGTGTGGTTCAAAATGCTCATCTACATATAGTCTTGCAGCGATCCCTTTACATTGTCATAACATGATTAATGGCCATTAAAAAAAAAAACGCTGAAACACAATCTGATCGCCACAGGGGCTGGCTGGTGGTTGAGGGGTGGGGGTGGTGTATTACAGTATATATATATATAGGATTTACGGTAATGGAGGTTTGCGCGAGGGGTCGATTGTGTTGTGGTTTAGAAGAGGAGTTGGGCATGCAGACTGACAGATTTATATGAGATGAGACTTGGAGTTCACCTGTTATTGAGGATTTAACCATTTATGTACTGAACACGTTTTGGTGTTCAACGCATTATGTTATATTACAGCTACTGAAAAGTCTACAAATCTACAAGCTCATATTGCGCCACCGAATAGTGCGATATGAGCTTGTAGGTCTGATATTTTTTTGGGAAAATTGTGAAAATGATGCGCAAATCTAAGAATATATTCTATTTGACACCTGATTGTAGCGTGCCACTAGATACTAGTTTCTGACTAGTTTCTGTGTCTAAAGTTCTAGAGAAATCTATGTTCCTGTGTCAGTTGTCAATCATGCTGGATGTGTCTGTAGGGATCCCCCAGAAGCAACGATTTTAGTTCAAAATATTTGCTTCCGAAAGAATATATATTCAAGGATTTGCATCACAATTTCACAATCATTCAAAAAATATCAGAGCTACAAGCTCACAGCACGCCACTCGGTGGCACGCTGTGAGCTTGTAGATCTGATATTTTTCAATAGCTAAAGTATAACATAACACAACACCAAAACGCGTTCAGTACACAAAAGGGTTAATAAAAGATCGTTATTGTTGAGTAAATAATCCTCTGTTGTCTCTTACAGGAGTTTTATGTCAAAGTAAGAGCTCAGTGTGAATCAATGTGAGTGAGGATGACTGGCTTTGGAATGAAATAACAGCTTAACATCTTGTATTTACTCAGAGGCCAATGTCGAGGTGATTTTCTTATAACATCTCCTGTATTCAGAAAGATTCCTTTTAATAGTGTGGTCTGTTTGTGAGGTCAATATCTTATCTTTACAACCAGAGATGCAGGTTGTCAAATCCAAAAGAGATGTGGCAAACTAATAACTGATAAATGAAGCTCTGACAAAAGATTTAGTTCACAAACACTTGCGGTCACGCACAAACACGCGCGCACGCGCACACACACACACACACACACACACACACACACACACACACACACACACACACACACACACACACACACACACACACACACACACACACACACACACACACACACACACACACACACACACACACACACACACAGGCTAACAGGTTTGACACAGTGGCCTTCAATCACAATGTGTTTTGTGATGGGTTTTGAACCCTGCTGTTTCAATCAAGGCTGCTTTGTTTGCTCCAAATGAAGTCTTACAGCGAAGCTTCAGCAAACCAAGGATGAGAACACTTCATCCTGCAATAGAGCTGTGCAGTCCCGCCCCTTTCATGGTGTTGCCTGGGTGGCCCAGAAGTAAATTCCCTATTGATTTTGAAGCGACAGCATGAAAAGGGCGGTCTGCACAGCTCTATCGCCTATTACCAGCACGCACGCACGCGCACACACACGCACGCACGCACGCACGCACGCACGCACACACGTAGATCCCTAACAACACCAAGGGGTCAAGACATTTCAATCGCTTGGGCCCAAGGAGTTACAGGATGTACATTCTCAGTGAGAGGCGCGCACACACACACACACACACACACACAGTCACATGCCATGCGACAAATCGCTTACACACCTCTCTGTTTGCCAATTATCCAACACTTCACACTGAGAGGTCTTACATGACTCTCCCACAGCAGTGAAGGTGTCCTTTGTACTCCTAGCATTCATACAGTAGTGTACACACACACACACACACACACACACACACACACACACACACACACACACACACACACACACACACACACACACACACACACGAAGGCGTGCACGCACCCCCTCAAACAGTATAAATTTGCGTACACACGCATACTCAGACACAGTATATGGATACCCTTGCAGGCACCCTGAGGACATGCTCTCTCACAACACACCCACAGAGTAATTAGAGACATTTTAATCACTGAACTGTGTTCCCGAGGGACAGAGCGGGGCAGACGGAACATGGAGAATGGACAGACAGGCCCTTGACTGATTTCAACCTTGGCCCTATAATGAGCCTTCATATCCAACCTGATTGCCTCACTGAAAATACTGCTGTGGATATACAGGTACATACTGTAGCGTTTGATGAGGATTCACAGAAATGGCTTCTGTGCACTTGTAAATAAAATAAACGTGGAAAAAAATCAAGACCTATAGTGAGGTGTGAGCTGCGCCTTGATGATGAGTTCATTTCATTCAGCTACACCAGGGGTTTTCAACAGGTGGTCCGGGGACCACCAGTGGTCCTTGACACGGTTCCAGGTGGTCCCCAGGCTAAATGATGGAAAGTTGGTTAACCAGATGTAGCTCTTGAGAATGTACTCTCTCAAGAGTTAAAGTATTCATCATCTTGAATTAGCGCCACCTAATTAAGAAGTCTACACTGTTTTGTTTGCAAAATCCAGCCCTGAATTTGTGGACAAAACCAAAATAATTCCTTAGTTTCATCAAATGGTGGTCCGTGGCTCAAATGCTGAATAAATGGTGGTCCCTGGAGTCAAAAAGGTTGAAAACCCCTGAGCTACACAGATAGACCATACACTACCGATAGAACATACGTATATGTTATCCATGTCCACTCATTTCAAATCGCTCCTTGAAACGAATCACAGCCAGGTGTTGCAGAAACTGCTAATTAACGTGGAAAAGGCGCCGCTGCCGTAGCGCTGCAGCCAGCATGGATCAGCATGACGTTTGTTCTTCACCAGCGTCATGGACCAAGTGGTTCCACGTCAATGTGTTTTGTTGTGACTGCTACACTACATTTACAGAGAAAAATAAATATGTGCATACAGATATACTTCTACTTTCGGATATAAAGTGCTCAACCCCCGGGTGTCCATGGATGTAAACCGCCTCCCCACATGTCATGTCTAACCAGGGAAACTTCCCCCTGTCAGGGGAAAAGAAAGTAGCTCGGACTCCTTATGTATTGAAGGAAGCATGGGGCCAGTCCGCTGCCGCCCAAATTGGTGGAGGGTGATAGCCCAGGAAACACGTTAGGAATTGGGTGGAAAAAATGGGTTACAAAATTGTGGGATGAAAATTTAAGTAAAAAAAAATATATATATAAAGCTTTTCTATCCAAGCAGTGGATAGCAGTGGATTTTTTCCCCCCAGCAGTATAGCTTTTCAACTATGTTCCCCGATGAGTTTGAAGGTGTTGCACTCTGATACCCTGGCTGTGTTCCATTGCAAACGCTGCCAATACAAACTAACAGGGGAACGGCTATTCTCGAATAGGCAAACAGCAAGATAAGGTTTAAGTGTTCTAATTATACCTTATTTTGCCGGGGGATCCCCGGAACACCCTCCAGGAACAGCCCCAGGCGTCCACCGACACCAGCTTCAGAACGTTGACAAGGCTACGTGTCATGACCTGATTAAATACTGAATCGTTAAGTCACTAAGCCTACACTCATTTTAATCCAAACGTCCATTACAATGTGCCAACTGGGCGAATTCAGAGAAGTACTTCTCCCTGTCCCAGGGGACGAGTAAAGTGCACTACCCCCATTGTTCCCTTTCTTGTAGTTCTGATATCTGCATAACAAGGCCCACTATTTATTCAGCATTGTAGCCACGGACCACCTTTGGTGTTGAGTTTAATCTCTTGGACCCAAAAGCAAGGATTTTTAAGTTTTTGTCCACAATTTAGGAGAGATAAACTGGCAATACTTTGGTCAGATAACAATTATTCTACATTTTCTAAACTGTATATTCTTGAAGATTATGTTGACCTAATTCAGATGTTTAAAATATTATTTAACTCTTGAGAGAGTACAATGAAACCAAATGGACCCGTGAGGGCCCATTTGGTTTCATTTTACGCTCTTATGTGTTACAGATCCATAAAGGCCCATTTGGTTAACCAACTGTCCATCATTTAGCTGGGGACCACGTGGAATCCTCTCAGGGACCACAGGTGATGCCCAGACCACCTGTTGAAAACCCCTGGCATACATGGACAAATAAAGTCCAGTCGAAACAAGCCATATAGCACCTACCGCTTGGTGCCATATTAGCCCAACGAGGACACACAGAAAAAAAGAATGGTCAAAAACAACCTAACTTCAACCAAACATGTGTTAAAAAACACAAACTGGGTCTTTGGTCAATTTGACCAAATAATGCGTGTTATTATATTTGACCAAATGTATTAGGTCACATTAATAACCTGATTTCGAGGGTCAAAATAACCCAATACCAGTTAACGTTACCTAACATACTCTATTAGGTTACATTAACAACACATTTTGAAGGTAAAAATAACCCAGCTACCCTTTAATTTTACCCATAGTCTTTTGTTAACCTATTTTTCAAACATGCATAGTAGGTTGGGAGTGGCTTGTTGTTGGTAGTTTTGTGTTTTTTGTGTGGAGGATATGGCAGCCTTGGCCATGCAGGTAAATAGTTGACCAGGGAGGGTTTTTTTTTTAGATGAGTGACCGGGCCTGAGATTTTGTGAAAGGACGAAGTCTCTCCTTGACCCAACCCCCCTCCCTCCCTCTCCCTCCCCCTCCCCCCTCCCTCAAGTGCCTTGCAGTTTAGTAGATTAGCCGGAGCACAACGGAGACTATACTGCTATCGCCCTCTCACAGCCTCCACAGCCCCACCGGCCACACAGGCTATCTCTCGCAGACACACAGACATGCACATGCGTGCATGCGCGCAGACATTACTGTATACACAAAGGCATGAGCAAACACACGGACGTGCGCGTGCGCAAGGCAAATACATACACACACACACACACTCACAAACACGAAGACACGCACACATGCACGCACTCTCCTCTGTCTTTGGTCTGGCAATCCTGTCACCGTGCCTGAAGGTTCATTAGTGACACTGAGGCAACTTCAATAGGAGGAGCACTTTCCGAGATGCATGCACATGCACGCACACACACTTTATCAATGCTATATATAGCTACACAGGCATCTTCATGTCTGTGGCATTGTGTTAACATGGGCATCAACAAAGCCCAGTATGTCTCCCTGAGCCTCTCTAGAAGTGCCTGAGAATTCAGCGGCTTTCGTTAACTATGAAGCATGCAGTCGTTAGCAGCAGAACCTCACACTCTGCGCTCAATGGTACTGTATGGTCAATCTTCAGGGCCCAATTTCTTCCAAGGTCAAGTATGTAACACATCTTTGCTTTGAAGTTTGCCAGTGGAACTTCAAAGGCATTGTGTGTGTGTGTGTGTGTGTGTGTGTGTGTGTGTGCGTGTGTGTGTGTGTGTGTGTGTGTGTGTTGTGTGTGTGTGTGTGTGTGTGTGTGTGTGTGTGTGTGTGTGTGTGTGTGTGTGTGTGTGTGTGTACATGTGTCTGTGCTGTGCTGTGCCTTCTGCCTGCCTGCCTGCGAGCATGTGTGAGTTTACTGTATTTCGGCATTCGCCAAGTATGAAGGTGCTAGTATTGGAGACACTCCATTTTGTTCTATACTGTCCAGGTACAGTGAATCTGCAGTAAACATTTTCTGACCGCAACCACTATAAAACGGTTGCGACCGTTTGGCCATTGGCCGGGGGTTAAGGTTAGATTTGTGCATAGGTTTTACTGGGGTTGTGTTTAGGTCACTAGGGTTGGGTTTAGTAGCGACGGGTGAAAAAACGGTACAGACACGACCGGTAGTAAAATGGTCAACCGTTGCAACTGACTTATAATGGTCACATGGAGACAGAGACACTGTTGGCAACAGCGCCACCAGAGTGTTCTAGAGCAACATTACAGTGTCTTCCTCCTGGGAATAGACGTTCCAAGGCCAATGAGTTGATGTAATTGCTCCAAGACCTTAGTTTGCCAGGGGGTTTTCTTGCAGTGGGACGTGCCTCGAGGACCTCCCTAGGGAGACGCTCAAGAGGCATCCTAACCAGATGCCCGGACCTCCTTTCCAGGCGAAGAAGCAACTGCTCTATACTCCGAGTCTCTCTCTATCGTGTGACTGAACTTCTCAGACTATCTCTAAGGGAGACGCCAGCCACCCGTCGTAGAGCAACTCATTTCGGCCTTCTGGTTTTCTTAAGTTATTCTTTTGGTCCTGATCGATCCACATTTCATGAGCATATTAGAGGGAGTAGGGACGAAGATTGCTCGGTACACAGAGAGCTTTGCCCATCTCTCCTCTCTCAAATCTGATATACTGTGCATATATTTGAATTTCAGCACTGAACGTTCCTCCTCTGCTGTGATCTAAAATAACTTTTTCTACAAAGCCAATTCATTACGATGTGCTGCTTTTGCTCTGCACATTCACACTTTCTTTAAGGTCTTGTCTTTGACTTTGAAGAAGGGCAGGCCACAGCCAGGTAGTAATTTGCAGTACAACATTATTACTGAACAGTTTAAATGACAGTAATTTGGAATAAGAAATCATTACCATAGAGAGTTATTGTGAGCCTGGTTTTTGGAAAGACATTTTTGCTATTATTGAGGATAGTTAATGTAATGTCTTAAATTATCTGCCCATTAAGTGCACAGCTTTTTTCCCCTTCTATTTCTTATATTTGCTCTTTTCTCCTTCTTTGAGATGACCATCATTTTTTCCTTCCTCTTTGCTAAATGATTTTGAAGCACTATCAAGGTACAGTCTGGAATCAATAATATAGTCTTGGTCTAGCCAGACGATCAAGTAATCTCCGTCTACTGATACGTCTGGGGAAATCTAAAACCATTGACTGAGCTCGGAACAAACAAACAATCCTGATACGTTCTTAATGCTGCCTGCTTTCACGTGGGATTAGGCAAGTGCTAGACGGCAAACCGGAAGTCATTTAATGGACAGGAGCAGGTAAATGAAATAAACAGGCGGCCAGAACCGGCTGCGATTAACAGCAGACTGCAACAATGGTCAAAAATATTATAAGGGGAATTTTGCATTTTCTAAGATTGTTGGTGTTTTTACCATCCCCAGTATTTTTACATCCCAAGACCAATACAGACATATCTGTGATTTTCTGTGTGTGTCTAAATTGAATGGTCAGAGCCTTCTAAATATTTTTATTTTTATTTTATTTATTTATTTGTGTGGGGGGGGGGGGGTATCTTTTAATATAATGAATGTACATGTTCTAGACATTCTAATGATCACAAAAATATATTTATTGCAGTCATTTTACTTACTTTTATTAAAGGGTTAAAGGCTAAAGGTCAAAGGCTAAAGTCCAGAGATTCATTGAAGAGGTTAATTGCAGCCTCTGTGGGGGGATTTGTTATGCAAATATCATGACCAAATGCAAGGAAATACTAAACAATAGACATCAACCATGATATTTATGTGAAAAAATAAAATAAAATAATGCTACTATTTTTATTAATAATAATTAAAGGGTTAATGTTGCCAAAAAGCAACACTGGGCCTTCTAGGGTTAACCCATTTTGACCTGAGAACTGATTCTACAAATATAAAGAGAATATAGAAAATGATAATTACCGGTATCTGAGTGGTTGTTTAAGCTACAGAGTGTATAAAAAGGTCACTTTGTAGGTAAAGGTTGATTTTAAATCCATGGTAGATCCCCTTTAATGTTTTTACAATTCTGTGCTGCCCAACAGGTTTTTCCATTTGCCATCTCCTTATTCCATGTGAATGCAGCTTATTGGGCCTTCAACAGACCCCTATAGGAGTCCTCAGAGTTACTGCAGTGTGAGGCTGCCAGATCCTTGTGTTAGTTCATTCTTCGCATTTACATGTCACCAGATGGATCAATAGGTGGAGAACTTTGCAATGCTATCAATACAAATCACACCTGAACTCAACTGTGCACCTATTGTTGTACTGTGTTCTCTACTCTACTTAACTCTTTAGCAGAAAAGCTAGGCTCGCTCCCATTAGGTTCAATAGCAACTAAATAATTTATAGAAAATCCTCTGTTGTGAAGTTGTGCAAATGAATGAGCTCCAAAGACAGCTTAAGGTGTCTACTTTAAGGGAAGAAATAAAATCAGTTGATATGTTTCAGTTTTTTTTAAATACATTTGACAAAGCAGCCTGTATTTTCACATTTCACTGTTTCCAGAGCTCATTCAGAGATAAATGCATTTAAAGTTATACAATTTATCATTTATTAATGATAGTTGTAAAGTGTGTGAGGTGTTTTGGGGGTTTTGTAGTGCAATCACCACTTAAAGGACTTCATCAGGTGGTGTGCAGTGAGTTAATGAGCTTGTTAATAAAACAAAACCCAAAACGACTTTTTGGGTGATAAACAGGCAACAGAATAATC
The DNA here is from genome assembly GCA_039105355.1 of Benthosema pterotum. Lineage (NCBI taxonomy): Eukaryota > Metazoa > Chordata > Actinopteri > Myctophiformes > Myctophidae > Benthosema > Benthosema pterotum. The sequence goes on from CM076970.1 coordinate 28,498,969, forward strand.
AATCACCCAAAAAGTCGTGGTAAAACAGTCAAGGAGTTGAAGGGGAACTCACCCATTTTCAACATTTTTTCTGAGAGCATAGGTTCATTTGGTTGCATTTGTACGCTCTCAGAAAAAAAGAAGCGTCTAAAGAAATCCATTAACATGGTGAAAATACATCTTGATGATGTCATCAAGATGTTTCACCATGTTCGTGGCTTTCTACTGTGGTGTATTTTTCCCACAAATAGTGCAAAAATATTACACTATTAAACCCAAAATGAGAACAAAGAATTGTTCCCAAGTTAAACCAGACAACGGTGAAAAATGGATGATGAATGGAAAAAGCCGATGAGAAGATTGGTCTTCCGTAGTAGTTTTATTGTAGTTGAAGATGGATTCCCCGTGGGCCCAGGGGCCCAGGAGCCGTGGGCTCTGACCTGCGTGGCCAGTTGCCCCAAAAGACACTCTCTCTGCCACACTAACTGATTTGAATGCTCAGAACACAGTCAAGATATACGTTCTAACAGAGGTGAATTAACATACAAAGGTGGGGTCAAAAACACAGACATTTGATACAGAGAGACAGACATTGATAAGACATGGCTAGCATTTGTCTCTGTGGCTCTCCACAGGACAATAGTGACTGTTTTGGTTCACACCTTGCTCCGGCTTCAAAAAGCCTGAAAACAATAGTAATGTAAATGCATACCCCCACTGAAGAGGTAGCAGACAAAGTGTCTCCTCACTTTTGCAGACATAGGCTACTGTCTGTCTGCTATACTTGTTGATTCAAATGTGACCATGTTTTAACCTTTCACTATATGATAAATATACAGGACTATGGGTAAATATGGATAATATGGATAATATGGATTCTCTATATATATCACTACAGACCTCCATTTCTAGGAAACACAGAATGGGGGAACTTTTTTTATCATGTCCACCAAGCACCTCTAGGGTATACTAATGACATATTAGAATGTTGAAAATGGGTGGACTTCCCCTTTAATTAAATTTCCGGGGTAATGATAACAGGGCGGCCATTCCTCCATCTTTAACAGAACATCCAAAGCCCCAGGAAAAGCAGCCAAAGGGTTCTGATCTATGGGACTTTGGATCTTAGATACACAACTTTCGGTGACACACACAGCTGCCTAATGGAGCGGAGGCACTGCTCTATAACAGCCTTAGCATTATCTTGATTGCGGCCCCCCCCACACCTTGCATACCGGCAAACTTGCATTATCTGCAGTGTCCTGTCATTTGAGACATGGCTAAGCAAGACAAGCAATGCTCCTCACATCCGTGCACCCCTTGGCTTTCTGCAATGTCCTGCTGATCAAGGCTCATGAAAAATGCTCTCTTCTTGTGGGCTACATTGCCGGTGGTGGTGACTTACAGTAATACATTCCGGAGTGACAGAGGCAGAGATAAGGGTTTCCCAGGATGCACAACTATGCGGAGCGGAATTCAAGTGAGCTCATGCAAGAAAAAAGAAAAGAAAACACCTCACTGCTGCTTCCATATGAATCCCAGAGGCTCAAAGAGACATATTGTGCTGCAGAGTCTCTATTCCAACAAGGAGGGATTGTTTTAGAATATTCTCAACATGTTTTCCTTTCAGGCATCAAAAGTAGAGCCTATTGAGATAATTACATGGAGAGTTGCATAACGGCTGAGGGTTAGGTTTAGGCATAGGTTTCACAGAGGTTTTGTTAAGGGTTAGGTTTAGGATCGACTGTTTTTACCGGTCGCGAATAATCTATAACGGTCGTGGCACCAGTTGCAAACACTGGCCGCCTGTCGTTAACGCGGTCACAAATTGATTTCACTGTCTCTCCAGTAAGCATTCCTTCCATGCACATTATGCTTCAACAACACCTATTATAAGGTTTCAATGTTTACAACAAGCCATGCGGCAAACGTTACTTCCACATTCTTATTCCATTCTTGTGTTATACCCCCCAACACATTAAAATACTATTACAAATCAATCGTCTGGGCCATAAATCACTGAATGATGGCTACTGAAAATAGTAGGCCCGGGACTTTAGCGCGTTAATTGAGACTAATTAATTACAGAAAATATAGCGCGTTATAAAAAACAACGCATTTATTCGCACCTTTTCTTTGTCCACCATTGGAACGGAACGTTTGTCACTGATGGCCCATTCACACCATTGAAGTGGAACGTTTCTCACTGTATCACCGTTTCACACCTACCCAATATGCTAACGCACACGGAAGCGGCAGTCCACCCGGAGTCACGACATTGAGGAGTCAGAAACTGAGCGCTTGAGCGCTGTTCAAATGGCCTGAATAGGGACAAACTGCAGTTGAAGTCAATGTAGAAGAATCGCCATTGGTCTACTAGCTCTATGGAGTAAACGTAACTCAGTCTATACTCTAAAGCTCCGTCCGCCTCGTCGTCCTCTTCCCCCGCAGCAAAAACAAAACAAAACAACTCGCAACATGAACAACAAACCAGATGAGCAAGCATTACTCGGCCCCGTTGATGGCAAATTTAGATTTAAGCAAAGAACGGATGGAAGCGTGGACAAAAAGGCAGTTTATGCAACAAAGAATGTGCATACCATCGCAGCAGTTCGAGCCTCAAATCACATCCAACATGTTGGAGCTAGTGTTACTGTCCCCGTTTCGTAGAAATCTATGTAGAAGAGCCGCCATTGGACTGACCCCGTGAAGAGAAGGGAGCTTGGGTAAGTCTTTCTGCATTCTGGCTAGTACCAGGGCGACGTTGAGGTGTCCGACATTCAATGGCTTGAATAGGGACAAACTGGAGTTGGCGACCGGCGCTCATCAGTGCAGCTGGAGTCGAGTTCATATTGGCTGTAGCCGTGTGTGTGTGTGTGTGTGTGTGTGTGTGTGTGTGTGTGTGTGTGTGTGTGTGTGTGTGTGTGTGTGTGTGTGTGTGTGTGTGTGTGTGTGTGTGTGCGCTCAGATGATCAACTGACGTGGGCTTTGGGCAAACGGTTTGATCATAGTAGCCTAGTTCAGAGTAGTTCACTTCACTGTGTTTATCTGACACTAAATTGCATGATAATAATGACTGCTAAATGTACGCAAATGTATGCTCCAGAACAATCAGCGCTGTGTGTGTGGCACTGCCAGTATTTTATTTATTTTGCCCCAGAGTCAATTATTGTACTGGACTGACTGAGAAATGCTAACGTTTGTACTTGAATTTGGTAAATAAGAAGAAGAAAAAAAGAAAAGAGGAAAGCTTTGGAATTGGGGAATCTTTTTGAATCGAGAATTTAAAAAAAAAAAAATCTAGAAATCTAGTTTTTGGATCGAATCGTGACCCAGAAAATTGATACTGAATTGTATCGTGGGACACCCACAGATTCACAGGCCTAGTATTCAGTTCATTGCTTCACTCATTCAGTTCATTGCTTCACTCATAATATAATAATAATAATAATAATAATAATAATAATAATAATAATAATAATAATAATAATAATAATAAATTCAGTTCAAAAATGTGCTTTCTCACTTTTCTCAGGTAAATAATAATATGCGATTAAAATGAGATTAATTGAGATTAATTAATTATTGAGCCTCTAATTAATTAGATCAAAATTTTTAATCGAGTCCCACCCCTAGAAAATAGTCAGCATTATTTAGCATTATTATTATCATTATACTCAATTATTTATCTCACAATGGTTGTAACCCATTTCCATTTTACCCAGTGTATCAATCATCCAGTGTAAACCTGGGCTCTACACTTCCCTCTGCCAACCTGGGGAGTGCGGCGGACTGACCTCATGCTGGTGGGAGGGGCGGGGGTAGAATGTGTAGTGTGTGCAAAGAACATATTATTCCAACCATTTCCTTTTCTTTTTACCTGTTATGACATTTCTGCGAAACAAAATGGCTTGATGGTGTGAAGAGAGATGACATAACATTGTACCGGTATCTCAAGTGCCCTTTTTATCTCAAAAACCACATAAGCCCTAAGCTTTGCTGAGTTGTGTGGCGGGTAGTGTAGATAGAACTACAAGCACTGTGAGCTTAAGTAGTCCCCATAACCAGTGGTAGAAAGAAACCAAGTACATTTACTTAAGTACTCATCTTTTTAAGGTCTTTTTAAGGGAGCAAGCAGTCCACGAAGTGGACTTGGTCTTGGTCCCTTCTTGTTTTTACCCATTTCTTTGTTCTTCTTCTCCTTCTTTTTGACTTTTTGACTTGAGTATTTCCAATGTCAAGTACTTTCACAGCAAATTTTGCCCACCTGCAAAGTTTTTATCACTGGGCTCCCACTGTGCAGCTTTGCAGTATAAATACACATAAAAAACTATTAATCTGAGCTTTTTGGGGCCCACCTGGCTTTGGGCCGCCCTGTTTAACTTTTCCCCGCCTAACAACGCCACTGAGTACTTTTACTTCTACTCCACTCACATACAAATATTCTTCACTACATTTATAAGCCAACTCACCAACAAACACAATATTTTGAGGCTAACAAACAGCAGGTTACAAGTGCCGCTGGTTGTGTCCGTCGTCCGTTCCTGTGTGACCCCAGTAAACACACCTCCTCCTCCTCACACCCCCACCGCTCTTCTACAATCCACTAATCACCCAGACGTTTACCCTCTCAGTGGGCCGACGACCGTCAATGTCACTGCTCCGTCTGGGAGTGTTTGTGCGTGTGAGCACGCCAACAAGAAACAGAGGGACACTGAGACAGTGTGTGTATGTGTGTGTGTGTGTGTGTGTGTGTGTGTGTGTGTGTGTGTGTGTGTGTGTGTGTGTGTGCATGCGCGCTTGCGCGTGCATGCGTGAAGAATGAATGAATCCATTTGTCTGCACCTCCCCGCATTAGCATCACTAATGTAAGTGGTTTAAGGAGTTGGTGCCTTAAGGAATAACAGGTCAATCTGGCACGGTTAGATCAGTGCTGTTTTTTGTCGGCTTAGACTATAAGACAAAAGACTAAGTCAACTGAGGTTTTTGATATTTATTCCACTAGGTCCGCTAGAGTAACAACAACAACAACAACAACAAAACTGCATGGGACTAAAAAACTAAAATGTGTGTTGCAGATTAGCTTCCCTTGAATGAAACTGTATTATGCACTGGTGAAAGTCATATCCTCAGTATGCACTGAATGAATGTCACATCTGCAGTATGCACTGAATGAATGTCATATCTGCAGTATGCACTGAATTAATGTCACATCTGCAGTATGCACTAAATGAATGTCATATCTGCACAGTGCACTGAATTAATGTCAAATCCGTAGTATGCATTGAGTTAATGTCATATTCGCACTATGCACTGAATGAATGTCATATCTGCAGTATGCACTGCTGAACCTTTTCGGGAGAGAGAACAGGTTGTAAGATCAAGAAGACTATTACTTATCAGTATTTCAGTAATGTATTACTAAAAATAAAATGAGACGCTTCTTTATAAAACTAAAGTAAAAGATAGCCTTTTTGTATTGTGGATTCCACGAACCACTATTTCATGACATGGACCCACTCAGACCCAAAATGTAGAATATTTTTTGTTGTCTTTGTTGCATAAGTAGCACAAGAGACATTACAGGCACACGTTGATCAACATAATTGTTCTACACTGTCTCTGGTTGAGAACCTCAAAGTATTATACAGTAGCTATACAGTAGCTATCAACCTCAGCCATAAGGCATAAAATGTCTGTATTGCGGGATTTCCACAATACGCTTTACACATCGGGTTATGCAAACAGATCTGCACAGCATCTGTGGACGGCACTTACTGTACTTTCCACTTCTCACCAGGGGCGGATATAACATTTCCCAATTGGGGGGGCAGAAGAAAATGGTAAGGGGGCAGCTTCATCGCCACCCCCATACCATTTTCAGTGGTACTTTTAAATATAAGCACTGAAATATCTTGGGTTGTTTTGCATGCCACCATGTTTGGTGGGACAGACTGGGCATTTAGGAGGGCATTGCCCCCCCAAGCCTAGGCCTAGATCCGCCCCTGCTTCTCACTGGCTTTTCTTGCCCAGCACGCTTCTTAGCTCAGCTCCTTAATAATAAAAGGAACTGCTACAACAGCACCTCAGGAGAAATGACTAAAGCGGCTATTTTCTGCAAAAGAGATTTGGAGTAGAGGCCCTGGGGGGGACCCTGGTCAACTAAATACAATTGTTTAACCTGCAGGGGTTTTCAACCTTTTGACACCAGGGACCACCATTTATTCAGCATTTGAGCCACGGACCACCATTTGATGACATGGTGGTCCGTGGCTAAGGAGAGAGACCTAAAACTAAAGCATTCTTTTGGTTTTGTTCACAATTCCAGGCTGGATTTGGCAAACAAAACAGTGTAGACTTGTTAATTAAATAGTGCTAATTCAGATGATGAGTATTTTAACTCTTGAGAGTTACATCTGGTTAACCAACTTTCTATCATTTAGCCTGGGGACCACCTGGAACCCTCTCAAGGACCACCGGTGGTCCCCGAACCACCTGTTGAAAACCCCTGGTTTAACCCATTTAGGACTGAGCTTGATTTGAAAATCCTGACCTCAGTTTTCTGAAAGACCAATATTTTTTTCCCCCAAAGCATTACAAGAAACGCTATGTTGCTACTGTACGTTGACAGACAAATACAGATGGGTGCAAATGCTAAACAGCATATTGCAGCCTGAACTTTTGCTGTGCACAAATAATTACTATTAAAGAAGAATTCCGCACCAAAACGCATTGTAAATCAATCTACCTTGATCCCTGTCACATGATATACAGTATATTCCACTTGATTTTTGTCATAGATGTCCCCTGCTCTACATTCACTCCTGAGGCCCCCTCCCCTCCTACAGTTTGCATTGCAGGTGCACTCATTATATTTTCATAGTATACTGATACTCATGCATACATTTTACGTCACTCCGGGGCAGCATTTACATGTAATCCCAGAGGTAATCTATTCCTCCTCTCCTCCCCTCCCTTCTGCCACTCTCCTCTCCAATCACTCAGGTCAAAATTCTTCACGGTGTCGGTGCTCCCCGTTTTTTTTTTTTTTTTAAATCATGTAGTATGCCCTGGATGAAATAATTTAGCCTGATTATCCTGTAGCGTGTGGTTTGATGTGATGTGTGATGTGAAGAAGAAGGAGAAGAAAAAAAGAGAGAAAAAAAGGTTTTGCAGCCACTTAAATACCCACATTAGAATAAAGACAACCTGTGGCAATGCAAACTGCATTGGGGGGAGTAGGACCTCAGGGTGAAATGTAGAGCAGGGGTCATCCATCACAAAAATCAAGCGCAATATGTATGACACCACAGGTACCAAGGTAGATTGGGGCCCAACATATTCTGCTGTGGATTTCTCAAGTGGATGCAGTGTTGTAGTGGTACTTTTAGAAGTGGGGGGACGCGTCTGAAAGGGGAATTCCCCCCAATTTTCTGAGAGTGTACAAATGTGAACCAAATGGACCCTAGCGGGTCCATTTGGTTCCATTTGTACACTCTCAGAAAAAAAGGAAACTCATTAACATGGTGAAACACATCTTGATGATGTCATCAAGATGTATTTCACCATGCTAATGATTTTTTTCAGACCCAAAAATATTTTAGATGTGAGAAGTGGGGGGACGCCGCCCCCCGCGTCCCCCCTCCACTAACCCGAGTAGTAGCATTAGTTATGCTCAATGCAGTCCTTGGTGTGGACTGTGGATGACCCCTAGGAGTAGAGCCGCCACCGTAACCGATGTGATCCTAAAATGGGGTCTTTACAGCCGGTCACAGTGGGATGCTGCAGGGTAGGTGATATGACCTGGAGTCAAGCTAATTGGACTCAGAGTCAGAGCTAGATGTGACTGGACACATGCAGCTCCATACACGTTGTGTATGGAGATAATCGATGGCGCACACACACACACACACACACACACACACACACACACACACACACACACACACACACACACACACACACACACACACACACACACACACACACACACACACACACACCACACACACACACACACACACACACACACACACACACACACACACACACACACACACACACACACACAAAATACACATGGAGAGGAGAGGATCTTGTGTGTGTGTGTGTGCCTCTCTCTCTCTCGGCAGGTTTCTGTTTTGGTGCTGTCACGTAGGGGCAATGGATTTGGTACACTTTGATGGTTAACAGGCCTGGCAGAGTGTATATATAAGATCCTGCGTATATATACGTTCAAGGTGACAACGAGGACGCGACGACGAGCGTCGAGCTGACAAATCCCCTCGCCCTTGAGAAGGGGAGCCCAATACTTCTCGACTCCTCTCTCTCTCTCAAGCGACGTCTCCTCCTCAACCTCTTGCCATCACCTTACATAGGGGGTGCGACACGGTCCCAGAAAGCCCAGATTGTCACAGCTACGTTCTGACAGCCCCAGAGGTTTACTGCATCCATCAACCCCTGACCCCCCCTGCCGTCGCTGCGACGCGCCTTCCCACACTGCACCGGGGCAAGATGAATGAGCCCAGAGTGTCGCACGCCGCAGGGCGGCTCTACGGCAATCCCACGAGCCACTATACACAACACAAAAAAAGGGTGTGGAGTTTTCACCCCACTATGGCTGCGACACTCCTGAAGGGCTTTAATAGCAATTATGCTACACCACAGTGAAGTTCTCATGATTCCATTAATCCATTTTGTAACTCAGAGCAGGACTCCATTGTTTCAGTATATCAGTATTTGCAATATGCACAGTTTGCACCCGTGCAATGGTGACATTGCAGGAAATAAAAAAAGACAAATTGGGGCCATTCACTCACATTGCACAAAACACCCACAAGCAGTTTGGAAGAAAAACAGTATAGTCCACCTGATAGAGATTCAATGTCTTCCCAGTAACTGGTACATTCACAAGTTCATTAAAGCAGAGTATGGAACAACCTTACTCCTCCCTATAAAATCACCCATATCATTAATACTTCACTCGAGTGATGAATTGTTTAAAGCGGAGCTGTTGAACTTTGTATTATTCGTACATGTAGATACTCAAACGTATGACTTGTTGATCATGTTTTTAAGATCATGTTTTGAGACTGTGTGGTACAGTATGGAGCCTTACATTGCTGATTTGCAGAGCCATACAATTTGTACAGCATCAGATCCTATCCCTACTACAAAAACCAAAGATGAAATACTGTGTGCTAAGTGCAGACTGCACGGTGCTGTGAAGACTTTGTGAACCACTCTCTAGGTCTTCCAAGGACGAACCCTGTGCCCTCCAGTGTTTCTAGTCGTCTCCATCCCCCCATGCATCTCACTCGCTCAATGGACTTTTTCTTTTGTGCAGCACATACTGTAGATGTATTAAACAGCTACGGTTGGTGTGGGACGCCCTTGTGATCTATCGATGTGTTGGCTCCCACGTGTGTCTGTGGCAACCTCATCCTTCTGGTTTGCTATCTCCATCCTCTGGCTCACCCCTGGTAACCTCCGTACACGTGCTTCCCGCTAGTAATCTGTTCGTCCCAGTTATTTAGCCGCACCGGGCACAGCATTCTGGTGTGTAACACCCACCCATGAACTTCTACAGAACAGGCCTCAGGGTCCATAGTGTTCACACAAAAAAATACTTTATTAAGTTCTGGAGTTTTCAAAGTTCTGGGGGCAAAATCGATAGCGCACCAGTGCCAAGTGAAGATACAGTAGGTGCAGCAGTTCAGTAGTGAAGTCCATAGTGCTTTCTTATTGACCTATAGTACACTAAACATTAAAAGTATGTAAATATACCCTTATAGCCTGATGAGAGCTAACTTAAGTTATACTTCTGGATTTGAGCCATTCTAAACGGCTGTCCAGTCCCAGGTCTGGGGGGACAGTGCCTTGAACTCAGGGAGAGTTTGCAAACTTCATCCCCCATAGCCATTCACTAATGAAGTTAAGCAAACAGCCATGGTTCAGTATTTTGGGACACCGACAATAGCAGCTCTACAAAATACATTGTCACGTTGCTCGATTAAATCTACAGTAATAGACAGAATTGGTGAAGTATGTAACTTCAATAACCAGTTAATAATAAGTTATGATGACGATAATGATGATAGTCGAATACTAACTTTGATAGGTCCCCGGACCCCACTTTGACAGCCAGGACTCTACAACACAAGACAGCTATTACCACGACACATTGGGTTGGGTGAAAAGGAAGAGGTGCAGGAATCCCATGGGCAATTGACTGCCACGCTTTTTCAACATACGTTCTATTTACATTCCAAACAACAGACCCGCCCCGTTACCCAACCGCAGTCAAAGGTTCAAGCGCAAAATGAAATGGAAATCGCACGGGCAGCCTTCAAGTACATGATGACGGTAATCTCGCGGATGAAATATGCTAAGGCGGTAAAAGGCTTGTTGAGGCCTGACAGCTTCTCTCCGGCGAGAGAGAGAGAGCGCCATCCAAGTCATAATCACCTCCCCAGAGACACTCTGAATAGGGCAGTGAGATGTATGCCTCTATGTACTGTACTACAGTACAGTGTGTCTCTTATTAGCATGGCACATTTGAATATGTTCCTCAATTAACTCTTCAAGGAGCATGTGTCGATTCCGGGGTCACATTCGGAAGGCATATCCTCTACATCATCGTGAATGGGGTGGGCGAGTTGCAGGAACATTCACGTCAAGTCTCTGTATTATTAGGCTTTATGGCGGATCAAAGCACATTAGCCCGGATTCCTATAGCTCCCCCTCGCCATCATTTCCATTTGAGGTGGACCTGAGCTGCCTCCATACTGTATATCTCCCTCGGTGTATGTGCCAGTAAGCGTGGCGTATCTACACATTTACATGGCTTCTGCCATATAGATTGACCCCTTCCTTCGTCCCCCCATGGAGTGTGTAAGTACATGTGATAGCCCAGATACAGGCGACGGGGCTGTCAGACGGAGTCGCCGAGGTCAGCGCCGAGTCCATGCATTATTTAACAGCCTGTGGGCCAGAGAGGCCGTCAGCAGCAGCAGGTCAGGTCACTGCTATAGCTGAAGGAAGGAAGGGCCAGCTTGGAGCGTGGACCAGGGGCAGACCTAGGCATGGGCATGGGGGGGCAATGCCCCCCTAAATGCCCAGTCTGCCCCACCAAACATGATGGCATGCAAAACAACCCAAGATATGCTTATATTTGAAATGAGTTGAAACACTATTACTGCTACTGACCAACTACAATTGTGGCACAACTAAACCAACAGCATTTCATCATTGAAAACAGAAAACTCCCTGAGTCAGACCATTAGCTTTATGCATGCTGTGTGTCTGTTGCAACTCCAACAACAACTGATGTTATTACTGATGCTTACTTGCCTAATAAAAGTCCTGTAACCAAAATTGGTATAAGTGCGACTTCATCCCCCCCCCCCCCCCCCCCCCCCCCCCCCCCCCCCCCCCCCCCCCCCCCCCCCCCCCCCAATTGGGAAATGTTACATCCGTCCCTGGCTTGGACCTACAGTACAGCCACTTTGAGTGGCAGTGGGGGGAAAATGCTCTGTCCAGAACATGATTTACGATTCTGTCCTTATCGGGTCACAAGTCCAACTCCTTTAAGTTGGAATTAAGCAAACTTTGCAACGCTCAACGCGGCAACTCGCTCGCTTTAACTATAGCTTGTGTCTCGCGTGACTAAAGTTAGCTTCAGACAGTTCACCTCCATTGCCGTCTAGTCCATAGAATAATATGTTTAGGTCTCGTCTGCGGTTGTTGGAGGTTGTGTGCGTTTGTGCGTGTGTGCCTAAACTGCTCAGTCCCGGCCCAGGGCCCATAAGTACATTTTTATGCCAACTTTTCAGTACTTTTCCTACCACTGCTGTAAAGTATGCTCAATCCCTGACTAAATTTTAAACTCGACTTTCCAGTTGGAAGTGGAATTTGAATTACCGTTATGAGTCAGTAGATTCCAATGCTGACATAAAAGGAGCTAATAGAGTGAGTAACTTCTCCTTTTAACGGCAGGGGAGAGAAAACAGGCAAATGGGAGTGCAGAGTTCTCAATAGTTAGCACTTTACACTACAGTACAGCTCCACTTAGGACTACATCAGATGAATAAATGGAGCATGTTCCCTGTACTGTAGATCACTAGTGGGTTAAAACCAGTGGTCCCTGGGATCATCAGTGGTACTTGAGGAGGTTCCAGATGGTCCCCAGCTAAATGATGTTGGTAACCAAATGGACCCTTAGACTGTAGTTCTTGAGAGCAGGATAAATGATGGAAAGTTGTTTAACCAGATGTAACTCTTTGAGAGCGAAAACATGAAACCAAATCCATTTGGTTTCATGTTTACACTCTCAAGAGTTAAAATATTCATCACCTGAAAGTAGAAAAGTAATGGTCATTTTGGTCTGTATGTTTGCCTGTTTTGTTTCCCAAATCCAGCCTGGAATTGTGGCCAAAAGCAAAATAAATCTTTAGTTTTGGGGTCTGTGGGGCTAAAATGTCATCAACTGGTGGTCCGTGGCTCAAATTCTGAATAAATAGTGGTCGCTGGTATGAAAAAGGTTGAAAACCACTGCTCTACATCATGGGAATGCACTGAATGGTAACTTTCCACAGCTGAATTTGATATTGTAAACATGATCATCAGTATTGCTATAAAATTCAACTAAACAAAAACATATATTTTCTACTAGGTTGCATTACACAGATACACGTTTGTGCATGTGATGCAACCTGATTTGCCAAAACTTCACACAAATCTCTTGATACTCCACTTTTAAGTCAGTGACGCTAAATCTCATTAAATGGTGGTGCTTGGCTCAAATCCCAAACAAATAATGAGCTTTGACAACCGCCTTGTTATGCAAAAGAATCGAAAACCACTGCTGTAGTGATGTTGGGGCACCGCACGACGGTGGAGTCTCAAGAAAAGGGATTTGATGAAAAACACAAAGTCAGGGGAGAATTCAGGTCTGACAGCAGATAGAAGACATGCAAAACAGCGGTTTCACAATAATGTGTGAGGAAATAGACGTCACGGGTCCATTGGTTTCCATTTCGCACACTCTTCAAAGTGCACATGTACTTCAGAGTGAAATGAACACTCGTGGTTTTCCTGCATGGTGGGTAGCGATAACAGTGGGAGAGGATAGAGAGAGGCGTATAGGATGGGGGAAAGCGTGGCAGGGGTGAGGAAGAAGGCCTGGAGGTTGTTACTTTTAATTGGGCTTCGGGCTCCGGGACAGCAGCGACAACATCAAAGGTCAGATATACATCAAGCACTGCTGGGAAATGTCGTGGAGAGAGGCCGCGGGGCAGAGAGAGAGACAGAGAGAACCAGTGCATGATCGAGAGAGAGAGAGAGAGAGGCGGGAGAGGGAGGGTATAGCATATATTTTTTGGGGGAAAAAAACACGAACATTCTGTCGTGCCAATTGAATGCACCACAGATGAAGATCCTCACAATGTTGGTACAGTAGTATGACGGGGTTTGGGAAAGTTCTAGTTTCATAAAAACCCACTGTTATGAGCTACTTTCTGTCCTTGCAGGTGATTCTTTTTCTACGTTTTGCCGCTTGGAAGCACTTGTTAGACATCACTCAGCAGCCCATGATGAATTTCTATCTCAATCAGGAGGCAGCAGGACATTCCTTTACTGAAAACAAGTGCTCCCAAACGGCGATGGCAAGATGTAGATGTCTGTGGTCTGAATATATGGCCAATTGGTCAGGGGAGATGTTGCAAACTTGCAATGATGAGGACTCTGATCTGACACTGGTCTAGAGAACAGTGCATGGATTTCAACTGTTATTATATACCACGTCTGTTATTTATTCTATATTGCTATGCTATATTAGAGCTTAAAATCTTGGCCCGAGACCGCGACGGGCCGGGCCGGGTTCGGTCGGGCCGAGTCCAAATGGTTATGTATTTGTCGGGCTTAGGGCCGGGCCGGGCCCGTCAAATTATATAAGATATTTTTCATAAAATGATACATTTTGCGACGCCGCGCGGTGCGCACAGCGCGAGCTGCGCTCCACCACGTGTGTGTGTGTGTGTGTGTGTGTGTGTGTGTGTGTGTGTGTGTGTGTGTGTGTGTGTGTGTGTACCTAGACAGTTGGACATGGGCAGAATGACTGCTTTTCTCATAACAAATTAACGATTTATGAGAAAAAACGTCTGCCTGCAGCAATTAGCTCGTTTAAAAAAAAGTGTCGGGCTGGCGGGCTCATGCTGTCAATCATGTATCGGGCTTCGGGCCGCACCGGGCTTAATTTCTTACCGGGCCGGGTCGAGCCGGGCTCAATATTTTAGACAATTTTTAAGCTCCATACACGCTATATTGACGTTGTCCATTTGCTTCCATTTGTGTAAACTCTCAGAGTTACAGACCCATAAGGGTCATTTTACCCTCATGGACCCCTGGGTGTCCATGGCCCCTACTTTAAGAACCCTGTAGGCTACTGTATGCACTGTAGTACAGTGTCTATTCTTAGTAAATATACTAGTAAGTGTGTGAATGCTGTTTCTGTTTCCAAGCAGGATTTTTAACCATAGACTTAATTTGATTCAGTGTACGCTTGGAGGGAAATGCCGTATCAAACGCTACAAAGCTTTTTTTTCCTTCCCCTCTTTGGTCGTGTACCATGTAGGCCCACAGCATAAAACATTTGATGACGTTTTCATATCTCTTGACACAGGTGGCGTGCTGTATACGAGCCCATTACAATGCTATATCGCCAATAACTCCTGGCAGTGTCTCAAAAAGCCATTTCACACAACAAAGTTTTATCGGCGGGTTTTAATAGGATTGTGATTAACTGTGATGTTGATGCAATGGCGAGCAGGGTGTGTGTTGTACCTCTGCGGGAGATAGGGGACTTGTGTTAATTGACAGCGGCCCTCTCAATTATCCCTGTGTCAAACATGGGAAATGAGAGAGAGAGAGAGAGAGAGAGAGAGAGAGAGAGAGAGAGAGAGAGAGAGAGAGAGAGAGAGAGAGAGAGAGAGAGAGAGAGAGAGGGAGGGAGAGAGAGAGAGAGAGAGAGAGAGAGAGAGAGAGAGAGAGAGAGAGAGAGAGAGAGGGAGGGAGGGAGAGAGAGGGAGAGAGAGAGAGAGAGGGAGAGAGAGAGAGAGAGAGAGGGAGAGAGAGAGAGAGAGGAGAGAGAGAGAGAGAGAGGAGAGAGAGAGAGAGAGAGAGAGAGAGAGAGGGAGGGAGGGAGAGAGGGGAGAGAGAGAGAGAGAGGGAGAGAGAGAGGGGGGGGGGGGGAAAGAGACGGGTCACGGGGCAGACTGTGGTTGGTGTGTGTGTGTGTGTGTGTGTGTGTGTGTGTGTGTGTGTGTGTGTGTGTGTGTGTGTACTGTATGTGCATGTGCGTGTCTGTATGTGTCTGCATGCTTGCATGAGACAAACCTACTCTATGACATACTATTGCCTCTATTGACGGACTGACAGTGAGACGAACAGTAAGACAGGCAGGCAGGCAGGCAGGCAGGCAGGCAGGCAGGCAGGCAGGCAGGCAGGCAGGCAGACAGGCAGGCAGGCAGGCAGGCAGGCAGGCAGGCAGGCAGGCAGGCAGACAGACAGACAGACAGACAGACAGACAGGCAGGCAGGCAGGCAGGCAGGCAGACAGACAGACAGACAGACAGACCCTGTCACCATGCTTCACAGGAGACAGCAGGGACAGACCCGTGGTGCGGTGGGACTCTGAGAGACGAGGTCGAGGCAGCCTCTAATTCAGTGATATGAAATCAATCAGCAAATCCCAGCAGGGCTTTTTGATTTATGATGAGAGGGACGGCCTAGCACAAAGTGAAAAACAAAACAGGAAAAAAACATCCACCAACCAACAACAATTTTGGATAAAGTCTTCCCCGCAGCATGGAATAATTCCAACAGTGGACATTTTCCCACAGCCGAGAACTATTTCATTTTCTCCTCAATTTCTGAAGTCGTGGCCTCAACTGTGACCGCAGGAAAAGAGTCAATCGACCAAACGCTAGAACGCTGGAGTCCACTGGAAGCACGAGCCAAAACAATTAAATGCGTCTGAATATCAGACAATCATCTTAGCAAAAATGCAAAGCACGTGTACTGGAGGGCAATCTGGAGAGTGCCACAGCCTTGGATTACTGTAGGCTGAATGTGAAGACTGCATGGGGAGGCAGCAGGGGCGGATGTAACATTTCCCAATCGGGGGGGGGGGGGGGGGGGCAGGAAAAAATGGTATCGGGGCGGCTCCATCGCACCGATGAAGCCGGACCCATACCATTTTCGGTTTCAGGACTTTTATTAGGCAATTAAGCATCAATAATAACGTCAGTTGTTGAAGTTGCAACAGGCAAGCAGCATGCATAAAGCTAAAGGTCTGACTGACAGTTTTTTCTGTTTTCAATGATGAAATGCTGTTGGTTTAGTGGTTGGTACCACAAGTGTATCTAGTTAGTAGCAGTAGTAGTGTTTCAAATCATTTTACATATAGGCACTTTAATTTGAAATATCTTGGGTTGTTTTGCATGCCATCGCGTTTGGTGGGGCAGCCTGGGCATTTAGAGGGGCATTGTCCCCCCATGCCCATGCCTAGATCCGCCCCTGATGGGGAGGCACTGAGAAACAGAGCTGGAGTCTATGGGGACTCTGGGGCCGTGCAGGAGGCCAGACGCTTTGCTGCGTTGAGTCTTTGAAGGGCTACCGCCTCCCAGCGAGAGAAAGGGTGACATGAGGATACGATGAATGCAAGGCAAGTGGACAAAGAGAAAGCATAGCGGGTGAGAGAGAGAGAGAGAGAGACGTTTGGAAAATAATTCTCTGGGGAAGGCATTAAGCAGTGCCAAACTTAAATCCGAGCAGGTGGTAGCGAATGAGTTCACGTTAGTGCTGCCGAGTAGGTGAGAGTGAGTGTGTTCACGCTGATAGTGCCGAAAGGGTGAGTTTCATGGCACACTAGTGCAGCCATTTTCATAACAACATTATATCCAGGACACTAGGTTAGCCTGGCGTAACCTGAAATGATTTTCGCCTAAAGGGGCGGGGACTGTCACCCCCAGCCTCTCCCCCGCCACTCCACTGCTGTGCTACGTCACATGAATTGGAGCGACGTCCAACGCGAAAGGTTGACTCACACTTCTAGGCCACCGTGGATAACGATTTAGTCCAGGTGTTTTCGTTTTCGTGCAGTGCAGGGGAAATCCTTTAGTGTGGAACATGAAACAACTACAGCGTTTCCCTGTGGCTGAGCTCTCTGAATGTATGAATTGTCCGGGGAAGTGGTTTTGCTGATGGGCCAGAGACTTTTTTTTCCGTCTTACAACCATACAACGTTTCAGTCTAGTAGCATAAAGACAGAAA
Source organism: Benthosema pterotum (assembly GCA_039105355.1). Lineage (NCBI taxonomy): Eukaryota > Metazoa > Chordata > Actinopteri > Myctophiformes > Myctophidae > Benthosema > Benthosema pterotum. Next base: position 28,516,278 of record CM076970.1, read on the forward strand.
AAACAATGTCATTATTTGAAGAGGGGCAGGGGGGACAGGGCATCTGCCGCCTCTCTAAAGCAAAAATTGCGGTGGATGGCCTTGAGGATACGCTAAACAAATTGCTAAAAAGATTAGCTTTCCCCTTGGAGATGAGCAAAGGCTGGGAACAAAGAAGACTGTGTACACAACTTGCCAGCAACATGTTCAGTTTACAAGCGACTATAGTCGCACATGGCCCGCCTGCAGTCTCTTTCCACTTTGAATTAAGAGAGCATCACAGTCCCACCCCTTTCAGGACATCGCCTTCAGTGCAGAAGCGAATTTGCCATTAATTCTCCTCATAGACTTTTCAAAAATCATTTATATAAAGATGAATATGCCACGGACAAAGCCAACTCGGGTCATGCATGCATAACAAATGATGATAAACACAATGATTTGGATCTATCAATTAATTCATATGAAGAAAAAAATGAAACAAGCCACGCTTGTTTGTTGTCTCCGGTAAAATGGTGCCCCCAAGGGATAAAATTATAAACTATTTTTAAACTGAATACGATATTATCTGTTTTAAATGTTCAATTCTAGTTCTAGAGGATAAGTACAATGCATTTATCCATATTAGGCGTATTAGCCTTGTATCCTTTTAAAGCATGTCTGGTGGTCGCCTCCTCCCCTCGCCCCTCTCCCCTCATGGTCGCCCCCTCACCTCATGGCGCCCTAGGCAACTGCCTAGTCTGCCTAATGGCAAAAACGGCCCTGTGTGATGCTCTATAGAAGTCATGTCACGCCGATACAGTAGTGCACTGACTATAAAGACAACTAGTTCATCCCTTCGTCTGTCCACAGCGTTTTTATTATGTAGTGATTCAGACAGTCCGAGAGTGACCGTTCCAAACGGCATGCAGGACATTGAAAAGGTTGTTGAATGTTCGTCTGCTAAACTATACTCCATAAAAAAAGATTTGATTTGAATGAACTATATTCCCCTGTTGAAAACCTTAATATTCACCAGGCTGACCGTGTTTATTGGGAACCGATAAGGAAAAAGGAAACAGAAATTGCTTTCTGAAGGAAACTTTTCTGTGATATCAAACAGAATGGTGAATTAGTGGAGCGTTCGTATAGGGTTTTCATCATCACACAACCAGGACCAGTACAAAATAATAATAATAAAAAAGAAAAAAACTTACATATGTTCCTTTAAGATAACATGTCAAAACTTTTTTTCAAAGGGGGGCACATTTGAAAACAACTTTGGGCCAACTACATACATCTACTGTCAGAATGTACTTTCACATCTTCAGAAACAACACGAGGAACAAGCTATTGGGAAATACCACTGAGAAATAGCCTATATCTGCCAGGGTTCATATTAAAAAAACTTTCAATGTATGAAATTCACATGAATATACCTGCGGGCCACAAATAATACATTTTTGGAAGGTCAAACAAGCTATGATTGGCCACGGAGCTGACTTTATGGACTTCATTTTGTTGTAGTTGTATAAGTTTGTAACTATTTTTTTCTCATATATTACAACTACTATTCCATTCTTATGGAGATACAGTACAGCATTTGTCACATTTACTGGCAGTGGTGACCGCCAACGCACATGCATTAATACCACTATGGAGTTATATAACCAGGTATATTATTGTAGATAACAATGTGGCCAAAGATCAGTGCAAAGATCACTATCTAAGAATAGGAAACTTGACGTCATTAGAAGGTGGGTACAGAACCGCTCTGCCTCATCTGCAGGTGGTGTATGTATATATTTTTTTTCCAGGGAAGTACAGTATACTGGCCAGAAGGAGCGATTATGCAAAGCCAATTAATACCCTGACCGAGTCCAATAAAATGTCAAGGCAACAACATTAACATTCATGAGGTTTAAATTGGTGGATTCGGCTCAAGATGTCATACAAATTATGCTTCTTTATTGCCCATTATTTAGGCTAAAGGAAAATGTATGTTTTGTTCAATGCACTGCTTTCCCTGCATTCGGCAATTTGTTGCTCGAAAAAAAAAACATCATATACTGTAGCACCACTACTACAAATATTGTTATCTTATTTGAGTTTTTATTTTTATTTTTTACCATCGGGGTAAAGGGGAGGGTGGATGTGTGTGTATTTCGGTGCTGCAGTGAACCTACTATCCTACAATAATAAATAATTTTACCACCTTATGATAAAATAGTCTGTCTGCTCAGTTGATTGACTAGTCTGAACTTCCACAGTGAGGATTTTGACCTTTTATTTATTTATTTATTTATTTATTTATTTATTTCACATTCCCTAAATTTAAGCAGTTCATTAGCATCCCTGTGAACTCCAACTCAATTAACAGTGTGGATGGAAATGAACTGAGTCTTTCATTTTTCCATCTCTGAACTTGCAAATGGGAATCAAGTATTGCATGTGGCATCATGCATGAGGATTTTTCCAATTTTATATTTTCTATTTTTTATGAAACACACATACTGTAAGAGTCTCCTGTGGGTGGAAATGGTGGGAGTTATTTGTGAGAGCAGTGCCACGGTTAATTTTCAATATATTTCGTGATGTATTTGTATTGTATTGCATTATTGCGACCACAGGTCGCAGTTAGTATGTAAAGCAGGAGGAAGCTCATCAATGCTGTAACCTATTACCTACCGTGTTGTTTAGCGTCAGAATCTGACCAAGTAACACAAATCTTATTACTTTAGTTTTCTTTATAAACTGATGATGTGTATTTTAATGTTTCGTAATCTAATGTTTATTTTATCCACCCCCACCTCGCATTACTCACATCAAGATGTGCACTTGGACCACTTCACTTTGAACGAAAATGTCATCGCAGAGACCCCAAGCGCTGCGAAGTTTAAGGTAAAATGTGTGAAAACACAAAGCGCTAGGCAGCAGGACTATGTTTGATAGCAGCTCAACCCTGAAACACAGCAGGTAACATGAATTGATTCATTTATCTTACAGCCAATTAGTAAACGAAAACAGCCTCTCTAAAACACGGTTCCTACTGTCCAACTCTTTTCTTTATAATAATGTTCTGGTTTAAGTTGGTTTAAGTTATACTGTATTATGGCCTTATGTGCACAAAACGCCAGACCAATGGAGAGCAAAGGATGTGGCTCAAAGGTGCAAAGTTATGAAGGACCTTAATGGGAAATGGTGCATTTACTGCAGGGGTGCACACTTTTTGACTTGAGAGCTACTTTCAAAATGACTGGCTCAACAAGATCTACACATTAAAAAAAAATCATTTCAAGGGCAAGGCCCCCAAGAAAGTTTGACTCTGAAATAGCGGTGATGGTGTTACTTACTGTTATAGTGTTATAGAATAATGGAGGGGAGAATTGGAAGGTTTTCTTGTATATGCAACTACTGACGTTTGAAAACAGTATTTGTTGTCTGGAGTTGACAGTTCGTGATGTTGACTTTAGTCTCTTGCACCTAAAGCTATTAACTTGTCCACAATTGGGAAAGTGAACTGGCAAAAAGTTGGTCAAAATAACAGTTATTCTCCATTATCTAATTGTGTAGACTTTTGAAATTATGTAATCCCCCCCCCCCCCCAAATGAGACATGTTACATCAGCTGCACTCAGCTGTTAATGCAGAGCTCTATAGAGTTGCCATTTACTATTATGCGATATAGTCCGGTGCTCTTGTCCATGTAGATGGGTGTGTGCAGTATATGTTGTGTGTACAGTGAATAAAATAAAATAGACGCAGGAGCTTTAATTACAAAAGCAATCTCATCATATTCCGTTGACACAAGGACCCACAGTACAGCGGGCAGCACTGGGCGTGCTACAGGGAGATAACGACCAACCGTTGGGGGCATTTATACAGTTACAGTGCATGTCCGTTCTCATGTGCTTTATCACCTTAGTGAGGACAACCATTAAAGCATAAGTCAAACAAACTACGCACCATAAAACTCCCTAAACAACCCGTATAGTATTGTTCAAGTAGCCTACAATGTGCCATTTCAAAATAGAGTCCCGTAGTATTGGTATAGACTACGGATGTGAAAAAAAGTCGGAAACCGACACGATTGTCGACACGTGCTGACGTCGACACAAAAAAGTACGAGTCGAAAATCGCCTCTTTTTTTCTTTTTTTTATATTAATGATTTTTATTTTGTATTCTTTGCAATTTCTTGTTCAAAAACGTCACAACGTTACTGTTTTCAAGGGAAGAGAACTGCTTATTTCGGGTATTAGGCTACTATCAGTCACTGTAGTGAGACCATGTCTGTGCTGCGCGCGTCTGTGCCGCCGCGCCCTCCTCCTCCTCCACTCCCCTCCGCTCTGCCGCGGCGAGTCCGGCTTTCCCCCGAGTAGGAGAAGGAGGCGGCGGCAGCGGCCCTCGTCTGCACCCGCCAAAATGCGTCTTCCTCCTTCCCCCTGCGTTCTGTCCCGGCGAGTCGGGCTCCTGCCTGCACCCGCCGCAATGATTGACTTTTATTTTGCCGAGCAGGCGCCTCTGTCGAGGCCGAAATGGAGCGTTACGTATGGGAGAAAGCTATCTCTCCTGCACAAGACCGAGGTCTCACATGGGGGAGAGAGAGAGAGAGAGAGAGAGAGAGAGAGAGAGAGAGAGAGAGAGAGAGAGAGAGAGAGAGAGAGAGAGAGAGAGAGAGAGAGAGAGAGAGAGAGAGACGCGTGCTGCTGGTGGTTAATACAACAAGCCTATATTATTTGTACTTATCTTGTCCAGTGTTCTGTTTCACGTTGTTTGGCCATGTCTAACAGCAGACGCAGGGGAAAGCAAAGATGCAGGGAATCCGTCGCAAGGAAAGAGGAAAACTCCTCTATCAAGTCGATTAGGCTACTAATGAATGTGGAATGCCAGGTGCGGGTGCGTGTCTGTTGCGTGGTGCGCTCTGCGCACTGGCACTGCTCTGCCATGCGCTTTGCTTTGAGAACATGCCTGATCATTGTGGAGCGCAGTATGGAATGTTCTCCTCAGATATGAATATTTTGGTATTATATATTGCTCGATTTCGCGGTCCCGCTTATTTTATCTTGCACCTCTCCCTCCTGCTGGCATTTTCATGCCGCCCGCGCTGCAACATTTTGCGTTGGGTCCCGCCGGCGCCGTGCTAAAAAAAATAAATAAAAAAATCGATTGATTTTCGACAATGGGCCGCGACACGTCGACATTCCAAATATGTGTCGATTAACATCCCTAGTATAGACGGTGCTGAGCCTTTCTTGTGTTTATTCAGTTCCTCCATTATCAATATCTTTTTATTTTTTTATTCAGCCATTGCACTTCCCCCTCCCCATGCCTTTCTCTGTACACCAGGGGTGCCCAACCTTTTTTGACCCAAGATCTACTTTTCAGCAGCCAACCCCTCCGGGATCTACCAGTCCAATATCAACATTTCAAACCACACGCATCGTTGCCAGCCTGCAGTAACTTCACAACAACACAACACTACGTTGTTTTACCACTTTACTTTATGTCCATATAAGCATAAAGTACAACGGACTTGTCATAAATAGGCCTACAACAGACTTGGGCAAACACTGCCATTGCAAATGCAATCATAATAAGAACAGTCCAGAATAGTCCATTATAAGTTGCAGAACAGTCCATTACACGTTGAACAAGACTGTTGGCATAATTCACAGACAGCAGACAACAATCCTCCAAATGAGCCGCTTCGTAGACAGACAGACACGCAGACACGCACAGACACACATACACACAAAAATATTGCTCTTTTTTCATTTCCACCTCATTTTTTTTCTTTCCTCCCCACATCTCCCAAGATCTACTCATGATCAGGCCAAGATCTACTGGTAGATCCCGATCTACTGGTTGGGCTAACATAGAACAGCACAGGGAGCTGTCTGTGGTGCTGAAGTGTTTCTATAGAACAGGGGTGCCCAACCTTTTTTGACCCAAGATCTACTTTTCAGCAGCCAACCCCTCCGGGATCTACCAGTCCAATATCAACATTTCAAACCACACGCATCGTTGCCAGCCTGCAGTAACTTCACAACAACACAACACTACTTTGTATTACCACTTTACTTTATGTCCATATAAGCATAAAGTACAACAGACTTGTCATAAATAGGCCTACAACAGTACAACATAAGTACAACAGACATGGACAAACACTGCCATTGCATTTTCTTATCCACCGCCTTTTTTTTTCTTTCCCCCCCACATCTCCCGAGATCAGGCCGAGATCTACCGGTAGATCCCGATCTACTGGTTGGGCTCCCCTGCTGTACACAATATTTCTTCAGTGGAAGCGTAGCGTAGGTTGTAGAGCTGACATTCACGTGTTCAAATAATGACTTACCACCCGCAATTTAGACACAAAGGTTCAGAAGATTAACACAGTCTATACTTTGCTGACTACTCATAGTGCCTCAAAAGGCACGGGTAAAAGTGGCTTGAGGTTCATGCTGGAATTCCGAAAAATTATAATAAGGTCACTTTTTAGGTGTGTTTTCCCAACTTTTTTTTTCCAGTGCAGTATGCTAAATCATTTGCAGAGACTGCTTGTTGTCATTTATATTTTAAGCATTCAAATACAATTTGAAAATACATCTCTCAAGAGAGTCCAGCCACAAATGGTCCCTGGAGAAGAAATTGATTCACAAATTAAATTTAAGCATCCAGGATGACTTATTAACCTTACACTAACCTTATTAGTTAACCAGTAGCTGGGGCTATAAGAGCTGCTGCAAGAGACCGATTTTCAGCAAAATGTTTGGTGTAGAGGGGGGAAAAAAGAGAGGATGCCATGTACTGTAAGACAGAAAAATCAAAATCAATTTGTTTTACTGCCGGTCGCAACCGTTGGGTCAACTAGCTGCATCAGTCCCTCACCGGTCACTACCCCCTAACCCAGGGGTGGCCAACCTGAGGCTCGCGAGCCTCATGCGGCTCTTCAGCTGGTTACATGCGGCTCTTAAGGGGCTTCCACATGAAGCTGTCAAAAACGCTTGGCCTCATGGCGCAGTCATTCATTCCCTATACCAGTGGTTTTCAACCTTTTTTTCTACCAGGGCCCACCATTTATTCAGAATTTGAGCCACAGACCACCATTTTAGCTCCATAGAACCCAAAGCTAAAGATTTCCTTTACTTGTGTCAACAATTCCAGGCTGAATTTCAGAGAAAACAAAACAGTGAAAGATACAGATCAAACTGACCATTAATCTTCCACATTCTCTAGCAGTGTAGACTTGGGCTAATTCACATGATGAATATTTTAACTCTTGAGAATGTCATATACTTTTTTGGATTGTAAACCCCGTTTCAAAATACATGTCTGTATGTTTCTATTTGCGACCGTGACGGCCGTGACAGCCGTCGCAGCGGTTTTCTAACCGTTGTGACCATTTGATGTGGCTCTTTGCCGTAACACAGTGAAAAACGTGGCTCTTAGTCTGCGACCGGTTGGCCACCCCTGCCCTAACCCCTAACCCTAAACATAACGTTGGTAAAAACTATGCCTGTACATAACCTTAAACCCCGACCGTTGGGGGCACCAGTCGCTATGTATGCCAGGGTCGCAAAATGATTTTGTGGAAGTTGGAAAATAACAAAGTAGTCGTGACGGGCGGCTCCAACGGTGGCAATGGTCGCAAAAGTTTGGGCCACCCGTCGCGGCATATGCCACAGTCGCAAATTGATTTCACTCCTCCTGTGCCATGTTGCCTCATAGGCCAAGCACTATATATATATTAATATTATAGAGGCCTGCCTCCCAGCAGCACCTGGCCATGGTTCACTTTGAAGCTGTTGGTTCCCTCACCTGTGTCCTTGTTTTTCCATCTGCTGCTGCTCCCTCAAGTGGCACTTGGTAGCCCTTTCCTTTGTGCTACATTAACGTCCTCTCATTTCTCAAGTGGTCTGTGGAATTGTCCCTTTTTTCCCTTCTCCCATAATCCCCGGTCCCCATGCCCCATCCTCCTCTGCTTCCGTCTTTCTTCCCTTTGTTCAGCCCCCCCTCCCCCACCCCCAACCCCCTGCCGTTCAGCTTCTGCCTTGAATTCATAAGATTCCCTCTTCTGCACATGCTCTGGTTTGGAACCGTGGAAAATGGCTTCAGACATTGCTCATGACACACACAGTAGGCTATAGCGCAACTCCCATTTACACCCGCTGTGTGCACACAGGCATGCGTACGCAGACACACACACACAAGCTCACTTCTGAGGGCGCACCAGCCCAGAGCCTTAGAAATAGACGGAGCTGCGATATTGAGGGGGCAGAAAATCGTCTGTTCACGTGATTCATGGACTCTCACAAGCCCATACACTCCAATGCATTAAGTAACTTCCGGCTGTCACTATTCGTTCAACTTCTGGTTGTCACTGTTTATTGAAGTCAAGTAAAGGAACCACCATTCGACTGGCCCCATGATGTGAACGGAATTTGCATAACTGTCTATTTCTAAGGCTCTGCACCAGCCCCTCCTATGACCAGCTTTTTGGGTGAATCAGAGCAATGAATTCATCGGGTGAGCCACATATACATATGAAATGAGCAAGTGGCGATCGCAAAAAGCGACGGCGATGTTTGACGGCGCATGATTGATGACAAAGAGCACCCTCTCTCCACTTCGCACAGGTGTTGATTTTTAACACACTATCACACAAACCACAGGCCTTTCAGTATATCACAGGAGAATACAAGACAAACAGCTGTAGGCGGGACAAGAGACGAGGCTGAGATGTTTAATGTGCCGCTGGAAAATGCCTTCACACATCACCTGGTAACTGATGCCGAAGGCGGGCATCTGTCCTCCACAGGAACAGAATGTGGCTGTTTGTTTGTGCAGTTATTTCTGTGTGTGTGTGTGTGTGTGTGTGCGTGTGTGTGTGTGCGTGTGCGTGCGTGTGTGTGCGTGCGTGTGTGTTTGTGTGTGTGTGCATGTGTTTGGGTGACCTTTGAAGACTTGCTGCGTGTGCAGTCCTTTTTCCATATAGCGGAGGCGCGCTCACCAACCAATCGACCAATTAATCAAGTCAATTACACAATTTATTACACCAGCGAGTGTCTGCAGAGCTATATATGCTTGAACATGCCGCAGACCTGAGTGAGTTAGGGAGGTAGCACATAGCGCAGAAGCATGGCACAATGCAAAACTGAATATAGTCCACGGGTAGGAGAGAGAGAGGGAGTGTCAGTACCCATCTCTCTTCCCTATTCCTGTCTATATATACTGTTCCCTATCAATAAAGGCATAAAAAGACCCAAAACAAATGTTAGAAAAATAAAGACAGACAGACAGACAGACAGAAAGACAGACTGTACATGCTGTACATTCGGCCTGTGTCTGCCTGTGTCCCCTACAGGTTCCGACAAAACAACCATAGCTATATACGGTATAGCACAGAACTCTGACATTTATAATGCACACTGCAATCCATATAAACAACACATGCACTGAAGATCTGCACACACATGCTTATGCATACAATGACCTGTTTTTCCACATAACCATCGTTTTCCTAGTGTTAAATGTAACCATAGTGAAGAGCAGTGAGCAATCTCTGGTCCCTTACAATCTGCACATGCAGAGTTGAACTGCAAAGCAAAAACATGATGCATAACAATGATCATAACATCAAGAACAAAACATATGGTTTGAATATATATTTTTAAATTACCCATTTGAGTTCAGAAGAGTACTGTTGCTTTTAGTTTAGACTGACGTATAGATATTCTTTAATATCTACAATGATCCGACCTATATTAATTTAATTAATTAAAGGTTTAGCTAAATAAGAGTCATAATCCCATTAATCGATGAATCAGTTAAATAATTGTCCGATGAATCGATTATGAAAATAATAATTAGTTGCAGTCCTATAAATTATCAAAGGTTAGTTTTTTTATTTTGTACATTATTTTGTTTTCGCCCTTGAAAATAGGTAGTCCAAAGGTGATTTTCTTCATGAGTTTAGTTTTATTAGTCGACAAAACGACCAGCACCGATGCTGAGCCCACCGCTGTGAGCTCTGAGAGCCATGCATCACATGTGCATGCGCCTGAAAACGGGACAGAATGCATCCATCGATCATCATGCAGCAGCGCTTCAACCTCCTTGCACATCCAACCAACCACAGCAGCACAGTGTCTTGGGTTCGATCCCCTGCAGCTCCAGGATCAGTGTTGCATGGTGTTAGTTCTTCACTATCCTCGCTTCAAGTGGAAATGAGAAAAATAAGTATACTGCATATCGGCCAGATGCAGAGAGAAAATGGCCTAGTGGATGGTTGGTACAGTAATGGATTAGTGTACGTATAGTTTCTCAACATGATTACGGCATAGGTTTTCAACTGGTGGTCTGCAGAGTGAGTGAGTGAGTGAGTGAGTGAGTGAGTGAGTGAGTGAGTGAGTGAGTGAGTGAGTGAGTGAGTGAGTGAGTGAACGTGTGTGTGTGTGTGTGTGTGTGTGTGTGTGTGTGTGTGTGTGTGTGTGTGTGTGTGTGTGTGTGTGTGTGTGTGTGTGCGCGTGCGTGCGTGCGTGCGCGCGAGCATACAACAAATGAAATATATGTAGCTTATATACAACAACTTTAATAAAGCCATGTACACTCACATTTCCCCACATATTTTATCTGAGGCATGCAGGACAGTAGTGCTATGTCGAGACAGTCCCGTGAGATGTGCGGCAGAACTGGTCAGCCCACCACCCGACAAAATAGTGGTGGTCCCTGGGTCAAAAACAGCTGAAAACCCCTTGATTAGGTAATGTCTGAATGCCTGAATGAAGGTCTACATATGGCAATATGAACATGGCATGACAAGGCCCTTTCTCGCTTGGTCAAACTATATGATTGTCCGGTGCATGACACCACAATCACAATTTCCTACTGAAATGTGTTGCCTTCCATTCCTGTCAAATTCAGTGGGCTTCCGGCTAGAACTCCACAACTCACTGTACTGTTGGGCTACAGGTAATACCATTACTTTACCATTTGTTGACATCCGCCTAGTATAGGCCGTATATCATGCAGAGGTGCATACAATAGGTACCCTACATGCGCGCTGCTGCTTAGACACCACAACGACCCTTGGACACAATGCAGAACGAACACACACACACACACACACACACACACACACACACACACACACACACACACACACACACACACACACACACACACACACACACACACACACACACACACACACACACACACACACACACACACACACACACACACACGAAAATGAGCCTTTGCTAAGGAGTTGCCAGGGCTATAACTATTTCTCCTCAGACATCTCCCTTCACACTCCCCTCTGTCTTGTTATCCTGCTGTTATCAGTTCCTCCTCAGTGCTGGCTTTTCACTGTCGGAATCTGTTTATATTCTGTATGCTCAAATACAGTACCAGGAATTTTTACTTGGCGTATCGATCTCAAATTTGAGATAAGAAGAATGACAGACATGTATGAAACAGCAGGTGTGTATGGTATAAAAATGTCAATTATGAGTGTAAAACTTATAATGGCCATGGCACCATCTCTGTGTGTAGTAGAAAATATTTGTTTGTATTGTATTGGACGTTACTATATGTGAAGCAAAGGCAATAACTAAAGTAATATATTACTTTCAGAAGTAGTACTTTTTCTAGTAACTAGTAACATAATATTATTTCACATTGAGTTAATATGTACCATATATTACATTATGGTATGTATTTACTGTTTGTATGTATCTGTATACTGTATGTTTTTGTGTATTGCATGTTTATTGTATTTTTCCTGTATTGGTAAACTGTACTTTTTTCTGTTTTGTTTTTGTTTATTTATGTGTTACGAGTCCCCCTCGAAAATAAGATGCTGCATCTCAACAGGGCTATCCCTTCAAACTTAAAGAATAATTTACGATGCACTGCTTGTCTGGAGTATGTGTGAAGTCAGATGCCATGTAAACTAAGAATTCTTGGCAAAAAATAAGTAACTACATAATTTTGTCAGGAAGAAATGAGTAGGGTAACTTTTACTTTTTTTTTTTTTGAGTAATAGGAAAATAAATAACAAATTACCGTTTAAGTAATATTTTCTCAACAGTGGTTCCTAATGTTTCCAGCTCAAGACCAAAACATTGATGTCTCCTTGGGAACCGAATTAGTGAAAATAACAGATCTACAAGTTGTCATGCTGGCGTGACATGCCACAACTTGCCTGCACATATCCTGATACACCCCTTCGCATCATAGAGAATAACACGGACCTCTTCAGACATCAAAGAGTGATTCTTCCGGGCATCGTATCATCACATTATATGAGCAGGCCACATAACCCTGCCAACACAGAGAGCATCAGATACATGGCTGAAGGGCCCCAAGCCAAACGGATACCTCACCATTTCTTCTGTTTTTTTTCCTCTCATTCTTTCTTTCTCTACCCTGACACTCTCATATCTGTCTTCTTTGTTCCATGCATTATTCAACCAGCTCCCATCTGGCCCCACCTGTCTGTAGCTCAGGGGAAGATGGGAGGGAGGATTGTGATTGGAAGAAATGGGAATGCAGGAAAGGACACCAGAGAACGGCATGCACCAAGAAAGTATTTCATCACTTCCTGAATGCAAGAATGATGTCAAAGTGCAAGAGCTCTTGGATGCCGGATGGAATGGAAAAGGACAGCCGAATTTGAGGCTCCATACGCCACCATAGAGTTGCTGTCAGGGGCGGATGTAACATTTCCCAATTGGGGGGGCAGGAAAAATGCCATTGGGGCATTTTTCGCTTCGCGCCACGGGCGATGTAGTCGCCCCCATGACATTTTTGGTTACAGGACTTTTATTTGGCAATTAAGCATCAATAATAACACCAGTTGTTGTTGAAGTTGCAACAGACACGTAGCATGCATAAAGCTAAAGGTCTGACTCAGAGAGTTTTCTGTTTTCAGTGATGAAATGCTGTTGGTTTAGTGGTGCCACGACTGTAGTTAGTTAGTAGCACTAGTAGTGTTTCATATCATTTTAAATATAAGCACTTTATTTTGAAATATCTTTGGTTGTTTCGCATGCCATCGTGTTTGGTGGGGCAGACTGGGTATTTAGGGGGCATTGCCTCCCCCCATGCCCATACATAGATTCGTCCCTGGTTGCTGCACTAGTCTGTGTAACTCCCACAGAGGTCTCTGCAAGAAATAGCACTGAAATAGCACACTAGAAATGCACTGCATCGAGTGATCTCGACATGCAAATTGATTTTTGAGGGATTCTGACTTTTCAGTCGCATACATTGTTTAGTTCTTATTGTTCCACATTTTACTTTGCAAATTAAGCCCTTTGAATTGGTGGTGTGGAGTTTCATATTTACATTGAAAGAGATAAAAGGCCTTGCCAAATTCACTGTGGCTGTAGTCGGGTGGTTGACGTGGTCTATACAACTTTAATTTGCACAGTTGGGTGACTAAGGTCTTGCCTGGGTCCAGTCCTGAATCACCATTTTAAATTATTGTCCCTGGGGATTCAGGTCTGGTGATGCGATCTATGGGCATGTTAGTTTTAATTGAAAATCTAACTACAGCAGCTCATTGGCTGACAGTCCTGTCACTCAACAATGTCAAACAACAAACATGGCTCCTCTAATGCTTCTTTAATGAAGCGTTTTAAGAGTTTTATAAACATTGTCATCCGACATATTTTACTTTACTTGTTCACATGCTAGTGACACTCATTGGCTGTGTTTGTTTGGATAACAACCGTGCTAGCGCATTAGCCACATTAATGACAGAAACGTTTGTCTACTTTCCCAATATTCTTATGGGGTGGTATGATTGCCGAAGACTGCTGCCATGGGGAGGGCTTTCAGAGTCAGACTGAATAATTAAGTGAAACAAAATGATAAGTGAACAAAATGATTCAGACTGAGTGTCAGGTAAACTAAGGTCGTCAAACAAGTAAAAACAAACATTCTGTACAGTACAGTACAGTACACTTTCTGTTCTACTACATAACTACAACTTAATCGAATGGTCTGTGTTGCTCGTGTCGACCGACACTCCAAAATAGCATTGGAGTAGATCAAAAAGACGCGTCAGAAGCTGTTCACAAGCTCGTCTCAGAATTTGGTTCTATTTCGGAAACATTGACGAGTGTGCATGCAGAACATCGGATAGGAGCCGGTGAACAGCGCGACTATAGCACAGCCGCTGTAAACATTCCGTTGTGTTTAATTTAATGTGAACACAAGTGTCTGGAGGTTCCAGCCTAGCTCAAAAGACTGACGGCAGAGACGGGCTGAGAGGCAGAGACCGAGGGGAACAAAGACACACACTACAAAGGAAATGCCAAGAGAGAGGAGGTCTTAAGCAGAGGTAATCACAGGAAGCGCCGCATGATGAGAATATGCGTGCTGTGTCCTCATTTAAACCAGCATTTAAACTGTAGAAACACATTTAATATCGCTGACATTAAAATAGTCAAACTACTGGTAGACTAAAATGTCAACGCTTTTTCTTGACTTAAACTAAACAAATACAATATGTCAGAAACACAGTTTCTTGTTATAGGGACACTTTCTTGTTATAGGGACACCATTCTTGCAAAAACATTTATGCCAATACCGTTTAAATGATTTACACTTTCCTGGGGGACTTTCTGTGTAATATGTGGTTTTATTGAATTTAAATTTTAGCAGTGTGTCCAGTGTTTCTGATGTCATTGACACTACTTCTTGAACTACATATTGTCTCAGAAAGAGCCCTCAACCGACCAACAAGAAGGTGCAATGCATCAAAGCATTATGGGAATTGTAATCCAAAGCCCAGTATCAATGACATCAGAGACACTAGGCTGTGCCAGTCCTAAAATCTATAATATCTAACATCACATATGACACACATTAAGTGTGAAAACAGTTCTAAATATTTAAAATGATATTAAACCCCCAGTGAAATTTGAAATATTTTTCATATGCATGCAAAAATGTAAAGATTTTACTTGTCTATTTTTATATAAAAAATGCTGTATGATGATGTATCCACTATCATGGCAATAAAAGCCAATAGAAATTAACCCCACCGTTTCATTCCCATCACTGCACTGTCCTACATGACACAGCTAATTTTTGATTAAAAGTCGTCCCGTTTTTAATCCCCCTTCAATATGACATCCAGAGAGTGCATAACTCAGTTTAAACTTAATCATCATGCTAAAATGTGTATAGGTTGTGTGCAGGTTAGACATAATCCCATAATCCAAACGAAAAACAACAACATGGGCACTAAGCAGACTGATTGAAAGATCAAAAACCCCATAGCCTGGAGGGATGTGAATTCTGATTGGTTAAAAAGATTTCAGAAGCAGCATTTCAGGGAAATTGAGAGTGAAACTTCAAAGTAAAATGCCCTCAATTTCTGTTTCAGTCCCTTTAATTTTGCTGAGAGAAGTGCAGTGACAAGTGAGAATTCAAGTGAAGGAGCAGTTGCCTGGCCCACTCCAAGCACACTTGCACATGGCGGGTGCATTTCTGAGGACCAAAGGAAGTGCAGGTCAAGTGTTAAGTCAATCAGTTGAGTGATTCTCCTAAAATGAAAAGGCTGGGAACCATTGAATGCACAAAAGATGCCTTGGTGACTTTGCACAGGCAGATATTCCAGACTGCAGTCGGTGTCATTATGAGTTGCCTTTTATGCAGACATTATAGTCTATTACTCATAGTTTCATTGTACAGTTGTACTTATTATGTTAGGTTCTTAGCTTGAATATGATCCTTGATGACCATTTCTATGTACTGTATGTCACCATGTGTTGTTCTTGCTTACTGCCAGTCGATCTGAATCAACAGCGCCTGCTAAATGCCTCAATAGCAAATTGTAATGCTTCTCCACCTTTTTGTCCCGAAGAAACCCTCACACGCCAGGGTCACTGCCTGTCACAGCTCATAACAATAATGTGTCTTTACACCGCAAACCGATTCAGGTCTCCAAATCAGCCGTTAAAGCAGAACTGCGTGGCCGGGGGTGGAACCGCGCTACCCGCTGTGCACGCACACAGACAGACGCGCGCGGCAGCGCTGCACTGCACTGTGAAAGTCACTTTGCCGCGGCTGGCTGCCGCTGGCTTTCATGCTGAGAGCGTAGACGAACCCGGGCCAGCCGGAATCGAGCTCGGAATTTGATATGAGAGTGAGGGGAGCAATGTCACTCCAGCTGGGCAGGAGCTCCCATCAACCCGCCACAGCTGCCACTTCGACTAACGATAGACAGCCGCTTGACTTTTGCTCCCGCCTCAGCGTGTTAGCGCGCCCCACATGGGCCCTGCATGCGTGTGTGCATACGTGTGTGTGTGTGTGTGAGAGAGAGAGAGAGAGAGAGAGAGAGAGAGAGAGATGTGATTGGCTAGATGATGACCCTTAAATTTTAACCTACAGAAACAGATGTTGAGCACATAATGTCATGAAATGCGGCATGTTCTTGTTCATGCACAAACTCAAACTCAAAAGTACACACACACGCACACACGCGCACACACACACACACACACACACACACACACACACACAGATGATGACGAGGCTTGCACAGCAATACAGGGGCTACCTCCTGCGTAAAAAGGCCTCTTTGATATTCAGCGCGTGAGCGCCGGACGAGGCCAGCAAGCAGATCACATCTATTAGCTTACTAATTCTCCTGCTTGGCCTGTGAATAATGAGATGTATTTACTCAGAGAGAGAGAGAGAGAGAGAGAGAGAGAGAGAGAGAGAGAGAGAGAGAGAGAGAGAGAGAGAGAGAGAGAGAGAGACAGACAGAGACAGAGAGACAGAGAGACAGAGAGAGAGAGTCAGAGTCTAGGAGGGGGATGAAAGGCTGTAATCAAAACATGTTGACAATGACTTAATGAGAGAAAGCATGGCTACTGGGCTGTTATAACGTGCGTCAGCCACATTAAGCCTGATGTCCCTGTACTTGTGTACCAATGTCATTAACAGGGACGTTTCTTATTGGCACATACGTGACGCGCCATGCGTTTGCGCCCGCATGTGACGTTTTCACTGCCTGCACGGCAAAGTAAAAACAACAACAACAAATATGGTTAATTAAGAGTCACAGTGTCAATGCTGATATGTTTGTGCATCTTTACCAACAAACACAGTGGACACTATTAACCAATATTTTCCACTTAAATGCCAATACTGTACTATATCTAGCCTCAACGGGACACTTAAAATATAATGTTAATGGAGATGTAGAACACGTTTGTGGAGTTCTTTATGTAGGTAATATATGGTTTTAGATATTTTAGTTTTTAGCAGTGAGCCCAGTCAGTGTCTCTGATGTCATCGACACTACTTCCTGTACTACAGTTCCCATAATGCACTCACCTACTATTGAATAGTGTAAGGGCTGTCTAAAAAACTGCCATATCATGAGTAAATGCCACAAACCCTGGTCATTAGTCAACAAGCCACAAGATAAATGGTCACATGTACATAAGCAGCGGATCATGAGTTCAAAACATGTTGCATTGTTAGCTTCTGCACCGTCATATACTGATCTAGAAAGTATGGGCCTCCCACTACACCGGAGCTTTTTTCTCCCCAACGCGGCGCATAGTGTCTGTACACAGACAATAATTGTGACACATACAGTAGGCCTGCAATAGTCATCTGCATTTCAGCAGGATTTACAGCAATGGATTGTTTAAAAAATAATAAACAGACACATTAACGTAACATATCATGATGTTTAGGACTTCTGGGGTTTTGCGGACATTATCCAATGAGTCATAGAGGCCCATTGGATAATCCTCCCCTGAGATCGGCGTGTTAGTCGACGACAACAGTGCTTCCTCATCATAACTATACAGTTTTCTAACAGGACAGCTTTTCACTTTGTAAAGTGTAGCTTTAGTTTACGCAGTGTAATGATCACCAGGTGTACAAATGTAGGTTTGCAAACAGCCAGGAGGGGCGAAATTATTTCTATAAAAGTTGCAACCGTTTTTTTAAAAACGCCATGACCATTGCTATCGCATCATAACCTTTTCCAATGAAAGTCAGAGGTTAAGGTTAGGCATAGGCATAGGCTTTACTGAGGTTAAGGGGACAGAAAACAGCCTGATCGCGAGGTTCATGTACTCGCGCCAGCCCATAGACTCCAATGCATTCTGTAACCTCTGGTTGTCCCCATTTTGTCCCTATTCTCAATAGAGGTCTATGTAGAAGGGTTGCCATTGGACTGGCCTCATAAAGTGAACAGAGTGTGCGTAATTCTGTCCACTCTAAAAGCATCTTACATACTCCAAGGTGAAATGACTTTGAGTGAAAGGGGTTTCTCTCAGTTCTGGAGAGGATTGAGCAGATATACAGAGATCTTATTTGGGCACAGAAGGGGCAGAGCCATGAATACTCTGATTATAGGCGGGGATTGGTCAGATATACAGAGATCTCCCTAATTGGGCACAAAAGCGGCAGAGCCATGAATACTCCGACTAAGGGTATTGATGGGCAGCTGTCCAATCCGACGATCCATATAAATGGGCATACATATGCCATATGTTGACGGCATCAGGGATCATATGAGCATGAAATGAATGGCAAGGGAAGGTCTGACGTCACAGTGTTTGCTTAGTGACGACATGTGATGTCACCGCAAGTCACTGTGGACACATATAAATGTTTAGGTTTGGCAGTGCACTACCCATTAGTTGAGAACATACAGAGAACTCATACGGAAGAACTCAGACGGAGAAGAACTCATACGGAGAAGAACTCAGGGATTTCTGCAACACAACCTGCAACACCTTCTGCAACACCATGACGGAGAAGATGACATGTGCTCATTGCCTGAAAGACTACCTCAGTCATTACTATACAACCCTCTGCCAGGAGCCCCACAATCTACACAGATTCTATGGCCCAACATCAATCTTTAAGCATGGATGCTTGGACACTAATGGGAAACCAGTGGAAGCCGTGGTTGGACAGGTCAACATCCACAAGCAGATCATGGCCCTCGGCTTCCAGAACTGCCACCCAAGGATCAGATCAATAACGGCGCAAGACACGTTCTCTAATAGTGTAACAGTGCTAGTCACCGGTGACCTCTCCATCAACGAACAACCCATGAGGGGCTTCATACAGCTGCTTGTGTTAGCACCCTCAACGGGCAACACGAAATATATTCACAGCGATGTGTTACAATACCAAGACGAGGTGTTTGGAAACCCGGAGTTGGAGGTTGATTTCACTGAGGAGAAAGCTGACATCCTGTTGGAACCACAGCCGGTAGCTGAGGAACCCTCAGTGATGAGTCCTACACCTTCCCCTGCAGCCATTGCAGATCCCGACCCCTCTGCTCTAGAGAGTGGTCAAGGAGTAGAGCAGACGGAGGACGAGAAGGTTGTCGCTTCTTCTGAGCTACCCAAAGTCGAGGAGTGCGTGGCATCTTCCAGCACTGAACCCGACTCCATGGAGATGAAAGCAGACATCCCACTCGTGCCCCAGCCTGATGAGGACCCTTCATCGTGTGCCCCTAATAACCTCCCTCTCGGCGACACAAATGTGAATTCAGAGGCCGGGTCTGAGGCGGTGGAGACAGAGGTGAGGCCTGCTGTCGAGGAGGTGAAAACGGACATCTCTCAGAAGCACCGAGCGGCTGAGGAGTCCACTAGTCACACTTCACCGTCAACAATCGAGGGTAGCTCAACACTCGACAGTACAGTAAAAGCAGAAACAGAGAGCGGTCCCAAGCCAGAGCAGGAGGGCAAGACGGTGGGGAAGTCAGAGACACAGTTGATGGAAGTTACCACACAAAAAAGCTCCCCCCAAATGTCGTGGGCGGCAGTCGCTAGAAGCGTACCCCCTCCCAATATGGCAGTGAAGTCAACACCAGCTCCTCAACCGAAACATAAGAACTCCAGGCCAGCGCAGGATGGAAGGAAGGGGGGATTTAAACCCTGCATGTTTGTCGGGAACATCCCTACTGATGTGGAGGATGCTGAGCTCAAGGAGTTCTTTGAGCAATATGGGACGGTGCTGAAAGTCAGAACCAGGACTGGTAAGAACAGCCGATACAACTTTGGCTTCGTGGAGTTTGAGGACCCCGAGCTTGCACGGAGCATCATCGACTGTAAGTATGTTCAGTTCCGTCCTAAAATATACCTCAGAGTGGGGGAGGACAGGGCCGCAACAACTACTATTCATGCCAGCACTGAACCCGACTCCATGGAGATGAAAACAGACATCCCGCTAGTGCCCCAGCCTGCTGAGGACCCTTCATCGTGTGCCCCTAACAACCTCCCTCTCGGCGACAAGAGTGTGAATTCAGAGGCCGGGTCTAAGGCGGAGGAGACAGAGGTGAGGCCCGCTGTCGAGGAGGTGAAAACGGACATCTCTCAGGAGCACCGAGTGGCTGAGGCGTCCTCTGATCCCACTTCACTGTTAACGATCAAGGGTAGCCCAACATTCGACAGTGCAGCAAAACCAGAAACACAGCGAGGCTCCAAGCCAGTGCAGGAGGCCAAGACGGTGGGGGAATCAGAGACACAGTTGATTGAAGTTACCACACAAAAGAGCTCCCCCCAAATGTCGTGGGCGGCAGTCGCTAGAAGCGTACCCCCTCCCAATATGGCAGTGAAGTCAACACCACGGACAGTTGTAGCTCCTCAACCGAAACATAAGAACTCCAGGCCAGCACAGGATGGAAGGAAGGGGGGATTTAAACCCTGCATGTTTGTCGGGAGCATCCCTACTGATGTGGAGGATGCTGAGCTCAAGGAGTTCTTTGAGCAATATGGGACGGTGCTGAAAGTCAGAACCAGGACTGGTAAGAACAGCCGATACAACTTTGGCTTCGTGGAGTTTGAGGACCCCGAGCTTGCACGGAGCATCATCGACTGTAAGTATGTTCAGTTCCGTCCTAAAATATACCTCAGTGTGGGGGAGGACAGGGCCGCAACAACTACTATTCACGGGGAGCGCCCCACCCGTGTCAGGTGAGGGGCACTGTTATCATCGTACATCATCAAGAATCATCTACTGGCCAATCAGATGCATAATGCATGGCAGACATGTATATGAATACCTTTATACACAAAAAAATGAAAATGTTATACAATGGGGCTGCTTCACTACACAATAAGCCACCCTACTTTATTCGAGACAGAACCTCCAGGGAAAATCTCCTATAAAATGGCACCCCCAAGAGATAAAATTATGAACTAGTTTTAAACTAAACAACATATTACACGTGTTTTAAATGCTCAATTCTAGTTATAGAGGACACGTATAATGAGGCTTATTAGCCTGGGATCCTTTTAAAGCATGTTTGGTAGTCGCCCCCTCCCCTCATGGCGCCCTAGGCAACTGACTAGTCTGCCTCATGGCAAAAATGCTCCTGCAAGGAAGTCGCAGGTGACAGAACAGCTGACGGTATCAGCAGACCACATTATAAATATAATAAACGTTATAAATAGTTTCCAGAAAAATAAGTATAAAACAGCAGCACATGCGCCGAATTATGTCTTAACCTAATGACACAGATCTAAAAAAAAAAAAAAATCACCCATCTTAACAACTATTCTCACTCTCCAAATTAAGTAATTAACAAAGAAATGCAACATGCAATGCCAAGACCAAAAGTGCAACATCATATCGTTCAGTCAGGAATGCAATGCATCTCTCTGGTGCTCACCAACTAGCGAGCGCAACGTGCCATGCCCCAAAACAATCACAAGCATGACGATCAGTCGGTATAGAATCCAACACCCAGAGTGTGTGCGTGTGGACTTGGTGTAACTACAGGGGTCAGCAGTGGGATTACAGTGGACAGTATGAGTATACTATTAAAATATGACGTGTGAAAAAAAAAAGTTTGGAGTTACAAAATACCTGCATTAGAATAAATGGGGCATCTGTGACAAAAATCAAGGACATCATGTATCATGTCACAGGAATCAAGGTAGATTGATGCCCAATGTGTTTTGGTGTGGAATTCTCCTTTAAGTTTAGGGCTAAGGTTAGGCTTAGGTTTAGTTGTGACTGAGAGAAAAAGGTTGGGGTTTCCTATCTCTAAAAAGGAAAATGCTCTTGTTGTCTCTTGGCACAGCTGCAAACCACATTGCAAGTCCCAGAGTGAATTGACAAACATTTTATGTCGGTTCTTCTCAGGGTTCCTCACAGTCCCTTTTGTATTCTGTGTACATTATGGTGGCCAGGCATAAAAGACACTTTCCACAAAAACGGATTTTATAAATCACTTCAGGGGTTGATGTCGAGGTCAAGTATGTCACGGACTAGAGAGAAAGAGAGAGGGCTAAGCTGACCTGTTCAATGTGCAGTGAAAGAGGAAAAATACAGAGCAGAGTGAGAGAAGTGTGAACTGAGGGAGAAGAATTCTATATAGGTAGAAGGGTCAGAATAACAAACATTTTCTAAAACAGTTGCAGCCTTTTAACTATTTTAAACTTCAATTTAGAAAAAATGTCGGGCTGACTTTTTAATAAATAATAATAAGAATAATAATAACTTTAACTTTACACTTGATGCAAATCTCAAAGTGCTACAATCAAGAGAAAAGAAAAACAATAATATAATGCATAAAACCCTAGCCTGACCTCAGTCTGAATTGTCATTTCGTTTCACTTTATTATTCAGACTGAAGTCCCTCTCTACCACAGCAGTTTCTATGATGGGCGTTATCAAAGCAGCAGTCTTAACGGTGGTTGGTGCGACGTTGTGAACGAAGTGAGTGACAGGGCTGTTGGCCAATCGGGTGCTGGGATTGGATTTCCAATCCGCACAAACGGCCCCAAAGGCAGGGAAGCCAGTCCTTGAATCACAGGGAAAAAATAAGCCAGTATTTTTTAGGCTGCTGATCCAGGGCTGAGCCAGGCTAATAAAAAAGATTCAGGAATAGGTTTTACTCAGGTTAACTTTAGGGCTAAGGTAAGATTTAGTTGCGACCGATAAAAAAAGGTTTGGGGAAAAAGGTTGGGGTTTCCGTCATCTAAAAAGGATCTCGCTTTCTCTCAAACTAGAGAGGAGAGAGAGTGAGAGAAGTGTGGAGTGAGGGAGAAGAATCTATGTAGGCCTAACAGTACATTGTTGAAAGCAAAGTATGCAAAACTGAACAGACGGTCTGCTGAGTTGGAAATATGGAACACCGCAATTATTCATTGAATTAATGAAAGGAATGAGAAAAAAAAAACTAGACAGAGTCTAGTCACGGTGTCGTCTCCTCCCTGTCCAACCTTCTCCATCTATATATAGCGAGTTACTGTGTGTGAGCAGCTTTAGGAGGAAACCGCAATACGCCATTTGCAGTGATGAAACATTATACAGGAAACATCCAGATGGCGCCATCCTGGCGTTGACAACCTGGATGTTTGAGTGCTTGGAAAAAGTTTTTTTTTTCCTTCATCAGATTCCGCATTTTATAAATGCCAAATCAGCCTGGAATTCTAAATTTACTTGAGTAAAAGAAGTCTTGCATACTTAATACAGTATAGTATCTATATATACTATACTGTATATATATATATATATATATATATATATATATATATATATATATATATATATATATATATATATATATATATATATATTCAGTACATCATCTCTCTAATTACACTGTCTGTACTATACCTACTGTACACCTAGACTCTTCTGTGTGCGTGGGCATATGCACCTACTGACCCATAGTGTGCGCGCGTACAGTATGTGTGTGTGTTTGTGTTATGTATTTGTGTGTATCAGCGACACACTCTACATGATGAAATCTTGGAGGAAAAGACAGACAGACTTTGGGGCAAATGAAAATTTCATGGCCCAATGCTTCCACAGTGCCCTGGGTTCACTCTCCTATCTCAGATAGCAACCACAACCCCACAAAAACAAACAAAAAAAAACAAACAAAAAAAACAAAACCCACAAAAAACAATCATGTTCTTTGGGAGCAAAAGGTTCAGGAACACACTCTCTCCCCCTCACGCACACACCTCTAAACACACACACACACACACACACACACACACACACACACACACACACACCTCTAAACACACACACACACACACACACACACACACACACACACACACACACACACACACACACACACACACACACACACACACACACACACACACACACACACACACACACACACACACACACACACACACACACACACACACACACACACACACACACACACACACACACACACACACACACACACACACACACACACACACCTTCTGAAGGGAGGGATGGTAGTGTAATCTGCATTGCAACATTCTGTACCAAATTACACTGTAATAATGTACTGCTGCAGGCATGTATTCAGGCAAAAAAAAGAGTGTAACATGCATAAGCCTATTTAGGTTTGGACATTTCTGCCTGTCAGTGTCAGATTGATTGAGTGTATTAACAGCTTGGACATTTCCAGTACAATTCAAGCACAACTCAGTGCAAACCTGTGAATGGACAGACACCTTTGACACAAACAGTAGAATGGTTGCAAGCATGGTACATAACTGTCCCATTTTCTGTTTGAGCATGGTTCATTTAGTGAGTGAGTGTACAGTGTTTAAAGTGCAGAAATTCTGAATAACTCTAGTGGTATCCATGCTGGCTGAGGTAGAATAGAAACAAGCCATATTATGCTGCAGCCAGAGGATAATATATCGAATATAAATGGGAGACTAAGTTAGCAGCCTGGATGTACTTGCGACAGCAAGGCAAAAATGTGTTTACTGTTTAGCAGCAGTTCAAGCGTCGACCTGGCCCTCTCCTGTCATGCGTGTGTCAGGGGAAAAGGACCCGAGCGCAAATGAACGAGGCAGAGCGGGTTGCACACAGAGAACACACAGAAACACACAGAGCCGACATAACCGTGAGAACAGTCCAAACAGGCAAACACATCCAAAAGAGGCTGCAGGCAATAGTCCAGGGACAGACGCAAGGTCAAAGACATGCTGCTAAAGCAGGCAGGGTACAGAACCTGATACCTGCCTGCAACTAGAAAACAAAACAGACAACTACAGTATGTGGCATGGGAGGACAGAAACTCAGGGAAAGTATCAAGCGCCATAGTTGCGGCTACCATTACCTTTTGCCATGACAACGACTGGATGGTGCAGGCTGCAAGCGAGAAGAGTCAGGAGGACTGTGATGACGAAGGCCGACGGCCGGAGGCTCCTTGGGCATTTTATTCACCTCATAAGGCTGACTTGAAGGCTGGAATCAAGAAAATAACAAACTTAAATTCCCACTGTAATGAGGCCCCTTGCTTGCAGTTTGTGCCCTGTTGTATACTGTAGCCTCAAGTCAGACTAAACTCACCGGCAGCGATCCTGGTACAGGTGGGGCACAGTAACTGTAAGTGGCTGTAACTCACCCTCATAACCAGGCCTATGAACATTAATCTCCCACATAACTAAACTTTAGAGGTACAGTATATACGAGACAGCAAAGTCCACTAGCAACCTCGTCGTTGGTTGTTGCTACACTACAGTATTTAACTCACACTACAGCTTGATGGGGATTGCTATGAAAGCAGCAGTGGTCTGTGTGCACATTCTCAGTACTGTGTTGACCCTTGACCCTTAGTGTGCAAATGCTTTGAGAAACATAACTCCTACTAAGCCAACAAAGTGGAAAAAAGCAGCACTCCAAAAGATGCAAGACTGGCTCAGAAGCGATGTTTATTTGTGAATGCTGTCACGTTTCGGAAAAGGGCTTCTTCAGAGCAGACTTTTAAGAAGGCTTTTCATGATTAAAGCCGTGTTTTCAAAGCAGCATAAACTGCCTCAATCAAGGGCAGTTTCCGGGGGAAGCACAGCTGCTTTTCTTTCTTTAGCTTTGTGACACCTGTTAGGGAGCAGATCGACACCTGGTTGCCACTCACATTCGCCCATACAGGCATAACAGACCTGTAGACGCAATAGACACAAAACTACACATGTTGTGTTGGTTACCCTTCATTTATAGAATCTACTTCAAAATCTTACTGTTGACCTGAACGGTCTTGCTCCCAGGTATGTCTCTGTCTTTGTTGAGACCCTACATACCATACCTGGGCATTATGCGGCATGGGGGCCAAATGCGGCCCTTTGGCTGACTCTGACCGGCCTGTGAAAGGGTTTTAAAACAGTGGTCCGGGGATCACCAGTGGTCCTTGAGAGTTCCAGTTAAATATGGAAAGTTGGTGAACTAGATGTAACTCTTTGAGAGAGTAAAGATGAAACCAAATGGACCCTTGCGGGTCCATTTGGTTTCATTTTTACACTCTCAAGAGTTAAAATATTCATCACCTGAATTAGCCCAAGTCTACACAGAGAGAATGTAGAAGATTAATGGTCATTTTGATCTTTCCCAAATTTCCCAAATCCAGCCTGGAATTGTGGACAAAAGCAAAAGAAATGTTCAGTTTTGGGGCTACGCTTACTTTTATCTTGAAATTAAATGAATATTACGCAGACTTTAGTTCAGCCTTTAGTCTTGGCCCTCCACAATTTTTATCTATCTCATTTGGTCCCTTGGGAAAAATAATTGCCAGGGTCATCCTGGAAACCCCCACACTGTGGCTCCCCACAAAGGGTGGCAGGGTGTTTTCAGTGCGAGGTCCTAAGCTCTCCTAAGCTCTCTAATAGTAATTTTATTATTTATTATTTAATGTATTATCGAACTGTTTAATCCTATAACGTTTCTCTTACTCTCCCGTTAACTACGTCTGTTGTATGGTCTATTCTTTTTCCTTTGTATTTTTTTGCTATTGTAAAGCACATTGTGCCATATAAATAAAGTCATTCATTCATTCACCCCTCTCTCATGTGAGAATGAATGTTCTCACATGAATGAGTGATGAATCCCATAGGCCAAATGCAGCTAATTAGCTACATGCAACATTAGGGAACAAGCCTAAATAAAAAAATGCATTCGGCAACTAGTAACTACCATTATTTTGAAGCAACTTCACTGAAAAACAAGCTCTGCGTCACTTAGAAAAAGCAGACATGGCAACAACTGGAGAAATCCATGAAAAACTCCTGATTTTAACTGGAGATTTTAGACAGCTTGACACAACCGTGTCACAGTGGTGCAACACGGGTCACTTCAGAGTCCTTTGGAGCAGAGAGGTGGTTTGTGAACCGGAAGGTTATCATTTATTCCCCAAGTCCCTCTAGAGTTAGTGTCGAGGACACTGGTGTCCATGAGTAAGACACTAAATGAGCTGAATGAAAAGGTTTCCGCTTTGTGTCACGGTTTCCTCTGCCATCGGTGTGTGAATGGGTGCTATAGAGCTGCACCATTTACCATTCATCTCTACTGTTAGTATGTACTGGTGGCTGTGCATTGCAGCCTATGCATTGTACACAAAATGCAGCAACAATGAAGAACCTTGAATCTTGAAAGAAGATGGTAAGTCAACCTGAAAATTATGCCTTTATGTATCTCCGACCTTGTGGTCATTAACTCATCTTCCATAAGAAAGCAGCACTATTGAGCGAATGTTGTATCACATGGTTTTCGTCTCTTTTCATATCAGCATTTGAGCCACCATTCAATGACATTTACTGTACCTGTACCCTCACAGACCCAAAACGAAAGAGTATTCCGTTATAGTTACCAAACAATTCCATGCTGCTGGCAAACGTTGATCAACATATCAACTATTCTACATTCTCTAATCGTGTAGACAATCTTATAAATTATGTGATTCAGATGTTTAGCAATAATTTAACTCCTGAGAGCATGAAATGAAACCAAGTAAAGCTAAAAGAAACCATGCCAAACCAAGCAAAAGATCGATATACTGTAGGTCCATTGGGTTACCAACTGTCCAGCTGCATCATTTATTTATAATAGTATTGAGTAAATTGGTATAAACAATGCATATTGCTTAGTGGTGATGTACTGTACAGATTAATGTCAAAAGAGGGTAAAACTCACACATGAAACAAGTCACTTACAATAAATCACACAAACGTGAGTCTGGACCCCAGACTGCATTTATGAAATATTACCAGAATAGAATAAATGGGCAGAAAAAGATATATATAAAAAAAAAAGAAAAGGTAGAGGAATGAATGGAGTTGATCAACGATGTGTAATAGAAAGCATGAAACTCATTTGGTCCTGCAGGCCGATTCTAAATGTCTTCTAAATCCTGACAGAAGAACTTGTGTTGCTATAGCAACGTTTGAAATAGATCTACGCATGAAGTCATCGCTGATGCATCCTCTGGAAAGTGGGAGGATCACCTTCACATCTAGGTTTTTGGACAGAAACCTTTGTACTTGTTCTAACAGCACTGCGGCATGACGAGTATATCTAGAGTGACACTCAAACTCTAAAATATTTCAGCTTAAAGTGCTGTTGATCAGTTCTATAGCAGTGGTCCAGGGACCACCAGTGGTCCTCGTGGGGTCCCGCAGGTTAAATGATGGAGAGTTGGTAATCAAATGGATGCTCAGAGCTTTAAACGGATACTGCATTTCCCCTTCCTATACAAAACCATTTTAACTTCAAACTCAATCTTAACCAATGATAGATTAAAACCATCGAAGTGCCAAGACAACGTGTTTCTGTTGACTGATATTGTCCTTCTAATACATGAGGATGAGGGGGGCCGGGCTTTTTGTTCATTTACTGTCTTCATTTATTTTTAATTATTTGGAAAAGGACCTCCTACAGGAAAGGGTTGTGTGTTTCCATTAAATCTATCACGGTTAAAATGGAGTTTGAAGTTAGAATGACTTGATAATGGATTTATATAGTAAGGGGGTGGGGCAGATAAAATTAATATCAAACATCTAAATACCGAATCAAGCAACTTAAAAAATATCTGGGGTGTTCACATAAACCTGAGTAGAGTAGAGTAAGCTTGTTAAACATCTGCGTTATGAATAATTCAATTCATTTACAAGAGGTCTACACAATTACATAATTGATCAATGTCTGCCTGTAATTTTCTTGTATGGAACAAATCAATACAGCACAGAGTTGTGGACAAAATCATATCCTAGCAACAAAATATTCAAAGTGTGGGAGTCTCAGAGGTGCAAAGTGGTAGTCTGTGGCTCAACTGCTATAAATAAATAATGAACCATGATATGAAAAGGGTTGAAAACCACTGGCCATAGCGACAGTTTACCGATCAAACTGCCAACCAAAATGTCACCTTCGCTCTGGTTTATTTGGGCCGGCGTGCTCCTCAAAGTTACAGGAACAAGGGTGTCAAAGAAGCAGCTAACTGAAAGTCAAGACATAGAATTATACATGAAGCACAGTCTCGGATGACCGATTTGAGGATTCTTTATCTATTAGTCATTCAGGGCTATAGTATAACAAGCCAATAAATCACAATGAGAGAACGTGGGAGATTCTCCACTGCCGCTGTCCAAAAACAATCTATCCTGAGTCCTTCCATCACATGCAGTTGTCCTGCCTGCAATGCACCCATGCTTTTTTGCCCTTGTGGTGTCAACCAAACTCAGCGGATTCCCGAGCAATCATTGGGCCTCTATTGATCACATCGACCGGAGGCTCACCTCTCTTACCCCGCGTGACCTCCCAGAGGTTTATCTCGAAACCCATCCTGTCCCGTTCCTATAAGTCTGTCTCTGAGCCGAGAGGCGTGGTGTCATCAGGGGTGATTAATGTAGGTGTCGCAGAGTAGTTGTGGTTTAGTTGGAAAAATAACAGCCCAACTGTTGTTTGTATAGCTGCTGCTCATTTCTCATGTTTCCCTGAACGGACGGGGAGAAGGGAGAGAGAGAGAGAGAAAGAGGGAGAGAGAGAGGGAGGTAGGGAGGGAGAGAGAGAGAAGAAAGGGAGAGAAAGTAAGTCACGGTCCATAGGGCCCAAATCAATTCAGACGCTGGCACGCTCCAACAGAATGGGGAGGGGGGGTCGGGGGTATTTGCTTCAGCAACTAAATCCCTCAATGTATTGACGACTAGTAATGATGGTAAACAGATCATTTACTACTAACAATGTCACTTTCTAATCAGTCCCTTTAGTGATTAATGTACCGGCACGACGCCTTCACAACAATGTGGTGTTCCCTGTATAAATAGATCTCTACTTAATATCTCAATCTCAACTCTCCGTGCTGGATGTTGAGCAACAGTTCTGCAACGAGGCCACAGAGGGACAGACAGACAGACAGACAGACAGACAGACAGACAGACAGACAGACAGACAGACAGACAGACAGACAGACAGACTATCCTGTCTGCCAGACACAGACAGATCTGACACAAACAGAGAGCTTGCTACAGGGACGGATGTAAGATGTCCCATTTGGGGGGGGGGGGCAAGAGAACATGTTGGAGGGGCAAGAGGGGGCATGGGTAGCTTCATCGCCCGTGGCGCGGGCGAAGAAGTCGCACCCATACCATTTTCTGTTATAGGACTTTTATTAAGCAATTAAGCATCAATAATAACATCAGTTGTTGTAGAAGTTGCAACAGGCACGCAGCATTCATAAAGCTAAAGGTCTGAATCAGAGAGTTTTGCGCTTTCAATGATGAAATGCTGTTGGTTTAGTGGTGACACAGCTGTAGTTAGTTGGTAGCACTAGTAGTGTACCGTTTCAAATCATTTTAAATATAAGCACTGTAATTTGAAATATCTTGGGTTGTTTTGCATGCCATCATGTTTGGTGGGGCAGTCTGGGAATTTAGTCCATGCACACGGGATCTAGCCCATGCACACGGCTAGATCCGCCCCTGGCTTGCTAACACTCACTGCCTAAATGTAACGGCTGATGCTCATGATGCATCAGATGAAATCAAGCACAGTGTCAGGTGGATACGTTTGATATGTTTCTCTTTCTCTCTCTTTCTCTCTCTCTCTGCACTATGTTTATCTACTATCTGTCTGCCTTCCTGTCCTCACCATTTGTATGCCTTCCACTTCTCTGTCAAGGCATGCGGCTTTACTCAAATGAGAACAAAAATCACTAAAGAAACATAAAGGAAGAAACAACATTAGTTATACTCAACAGGGAGTTGCAAAGCATTAAATATGATTAACGTTGGCTTGGCACTAGGTTGTGTGTGTGTGTGTGTGTGTGTGTGTTGTGTGTGTGTGTGTGTTGTGTGTGTGTGTGTGTGGGTGTGTGTGTGTGTGTGTGTGTGGTGTGTCGTGGGTGTGTGTGTGTGTGCGCGTGCGTGCGTGTGTGCGATTGAGGAGAGAGAGAGAGAGAGAGAGAGAGAGAGAGAGAGAGAGAGAGGAAGAGGGAGAGAGATCAACAATGCAATCAACCATGACAAGAGACAAGAAAGTCAGAGAGATGGAGGACAAGTATAGCAGGAGTTTGTAGAAACATTTAGGAGACAACTTAGTTCTCTGCAAAAGAAAAGCCAATGTTTTTCGTATACTATACGTGACAATGTTTCAAACAATGGTCGTTGACACTTGCTGAGGTGTACATCTATTCTGAAAATGTGGTATTATGACCATTACATGCAGGGTCTGAACTCTGAAGTGCACATGTCTCCTACGGTGCACCTCACCATAGCCAACACACAGGCGGAGACTCTATGGACTGAAAACAGTGAGAGCTCCAGTGAGATCTGTTGGGAATTGATTACATGAAACAGTCACCGGTGCGTCCAGTCCCAATGTTTGTAAACCAATAATTGGTCTATAGTGGCCCTCTCTAGCTTCAAAGTTACCCACCCCTGATATAAATGACCCTGAAGTGAATGAAGCAGAACATGGGAACAGTGAGGGCAATGGTACAGCGTCTGTCACCTAGTCATGCCTCAGTGCTTTCACGTCTTAATCCTTCCCACCTACAGTACGTACCACCCCTACTGTGCTGGTAATTCCTCTTTAATTATAATGCAAATAACACTGATAAGGTTAATATTCTATGACATGGTTTCCTCTCGACTTTGTGTGAGAGGGATGGAAATGAAAAGGTCCCATATAGCAACAGAGCAGAGGTTGAAACTGTAACAGCTTAAAGGTATGTTTTCTTTTTTGTCGTTGTTAAAATTTGGAATCACTACTACTGATGGCAATCATGGATATAGTATTTGTTCAGTAACAAGTTTCTCGAGCACTCTTTGTACTGAACAAGCACTTGAATACGACCACAATATAAATATATTTTAACACATCAACCAAGAGAAAATCACTTCCCATAGATCTCCCCGGGTCTATTATGTCCCTTCCTTTTTTATTCAATGTACACCAAATCTTGTTGAAAATATCAACCATATGAAAAAGAAGTATAATCACAGTCTAGAGTGTAGACAGAAATGTTGTATGACAAAAAAACACCTCCATGCACAAAATGCATTCATATATTCATAGACGGACTCATCCTTAGTAGTTGTTTCATGTTCCACTTTTCCCTAGGCTGGATATAATGTTATAAAATGCCTGCCCTAAGCGTGCCGTGAACTCACTCCATCTCACCCTCTCGGCGCTACAGTGAACACACTCACTCTCACCTACCCAGTCAGCACTAGCATGAACTCATTCACTACCACCGGCTCAGCTTTAAGTTTAACAGGGTTTAACAGGGTATTACTTTCTATTGAGAACAAACTCTTCTTCTCTCTCACTCTCTCTCTGTTGGACCAAAGCTGACCAAGCCTTCATGGTAGTTGGACCCAGGCTCGAACGTATGGTCTGAGTGGCAGGGGCGGATCTAGGCATGGGTTTGTGGGGCAATGCCCCCCTAAATGCCCAGGCTGCCCCATCAAACATGATGGCATACAAAACAACCCAAGATATTTCAAAATGTGCTTATATTTAAAATGATTTGAAACACTACTACTGCTACTAACTAACTACAATCGTCTCACCACTAAACCAACAGCATTTCATCTTTGAAAACAGAAAACTCTCTGAGTCAGACATTTAGCTTTATGCATGCTGCGTGTCTGTTGCAACTTCAACAACTGATGTTATTATTGATGCTTAATTGTCTAATAAAGTCCTGTAACCAAAAATGGTATGGGTGCGGCTTCATCGCCCGTGGGCTCGGCCAGAACTGGTCTTTTTGGAGTTTTCTGTGACCTCGAGTACAGTACCAACTGGCCTGAAGATCACACTGGCCTTGAGGTTAGTGTAAACTGAGTTACATCTGGTTAACCAACTTTCCATCATTTATCCTGGGCACCACCTGGAATCCTCTCAGGGACCACTGGTGGTCCCTGGACCACCTGTTGAAAACCCCTGGTTTAGGCCAAACACACACAGTGCATTACAATGGTAAAAAAACAACAACTCAAAAGAGGAGCTAAACGCATGAATCACATGTTCAAAAGTATAGTACAGACTTGATTTTGGCAAGCACGAGCAACATCAGGTGATAAAAGTTGGAACTAATTTGGCATAATCGCTAGAGGAAACCAAGGCCGGTGGGTACACTTGGCCCAAACACCACAACCTCCGTTTTTCTTTCATTCACACTGAGTTCATGGGTGCAATTACGAATGACCTCACAGCATACATGCTGATAATGATGTATTTCCTACTTTGCACTTGCCATTGTCTATATCATGAATGTCTCTTCAAACGTCAAAGGTGAATTGAAGCCAAGAAGACAAGTATAGGCAGTGTGTGGGTGTCTGGGGGATGGCTATGGAAAGAAAACTAATTCAATGCAGGAAAATAGAGAGATCCTCTCCAGTCATTAGTCAATATCGGTGGCAATAAAACCAACTTGGATACTGTCAACATTAAAATAGCGTACGGCTGTCAAGCAGGTGCCACTCAATGGCTGCCACACGGCTGTGTGTCTATGTGTGCATGTACTGTATGTGCATGTGTGTGCATTCTGAACACTCCCTCTCACGCTGTAGGTTATTTTATCATCCCGCAAATAGATTTTCAGCAAAGCCCCACTATCCTCCCCCCACCCCCCTCGGAGATCATATTAATATAAGTGAAGCTGTTTTTTGGACTGGATGTTCGGGGGAGTGGCTGTCGGGAAAGTAAAAAAAAAAAAGTGCTGCGAGGACCAAGTTAAGTGGTGTTTTAAGATCCTTTTAAGACCGTTTGATGAAAGAAATATGAGGAGTTGAAGAGGTACTTAAGGGTGAGACATCAAACGCAAGGAAGCGCACAGAGTAAGGTGTGTTGGAGGGAGGAGAGAGAGGGAGAAAGAGAGAGGTGTGTGTGGTGTGTGTGTGTGTGTGTGTGTGTGTGTGTGTGTGTGTGTGTGTGTGTGTGTGTGTGTGTGTGTGTGTGTGTGTGTGTGTGTGTGTGTGTGTGCGTGTGCGTGCGTGTGTGCGTGCGCATGTGAGCGAGCAAGAGTGAGTGTGTCAACAGAACATAGAGTAGCCGATGCATACTAGAGTATATACTGTATATTTTCTAATAGTAAGAATAATAAAAAAAACAAAAAAAACATGAAGTTATATTTTGATGATTTGTGGAGTCTTCGTTTCAGGTCATTATCGGAGACATAGGAAATGCGACTAAAAACAAAAAAAAATGCATTCAAGGCTTTTCACGGTGTGTGCCACTCAGGGGCGGATATAACATGTCCCATTTGGGGGGGGGGGGGGGGGGGGCAAGAGAACATGTTGGAGGGGCAAGAGAAAATGGTATGGGGGCAGCTTCATCGCCCGCGTTGCCTCGTGCCACAGGCGATGAAGCCGCACCCATACCATTTTCGGTTACAGGACTTTTATTATTTTATTATTAGTCAAGTAAAGCATCAAAAATAACAACAGTTGTTGCAACAGGCACGCAGCATGTATAAAGCTAAAGTTCTGACTCAGAGAGTTTTCTGTTTTCAATGATGAAATGCTGTTGGTTTAGTGGTGACAGAGCTGTAGTTAGTTAGTAGCAGTAGTAGTGTTTCAAATCATTTTAAATATAAGCACTATAATTTAAAATATCTTCGGTTGTTTTGCATGGCATCGTGTTTGGGGGGGGCAGACTGGTATTTAGGGGGGCATTGCCCCCCCATGCCCATGCCTAGATCCGCCCCTGGTGCCACTGATTGATAGAAAGTCCATCCGTTTGGTGACGTGCTCCTTTCTCTCTAAACTGTACAGTTAATGGGCCGCCGCACCGCAGACGGATCGCCAAGGCAACCAGCGCCGCCGCGTCACAAGGTTACCTTCACCTTCATGAAACTTTCACAAGTACATCAATGTTTAAGTAGCAACAGCGAGCGTTTGGCCCCTTTAGCGAAACCAACGTGCAGCTTTGTCAGCCAAATGGACGTCACCACACAATCCACGCAAGATACCGTCATCAGGTTCCCTGAATTGCTCCCCCACACACAAGACAACACAACACAACACAACACAGCCCTGTGCACCTCCAGTGGTGGAACTAAATAAATGCATTTATTTAATCACTGTACTTGAGTACAACATTGATATTTGTAGTTCACGTGAGCATTTCCAATGACCAGTACTTTCACTTCTATACTCTATACTCTATTCTCAGAGGCAGATAGTGTGCTCTTAGTCCACAAAATTTATATGAAAACTGTGGTAACTTCACATCAAGAAAGGCCCAAACTTTACCTTTTTGATATTTAATCTCAGGTTTCTTTGCAGGACAAACAATGCAGGCAGGGGCATGTGGCAAACCAATATGGCTACAATGATCCAACACAACAAAGAGGGGAAGTGAACCCTCTAACAGCAGAGGAACCTAGAGGAACCTGGGAACGGCTCCATCTCCTGACATGACATTGACATAACATGACATGACAGCAT
Source organism: Benthosema pterotum (assembly GCA_039105355.1). Lineage (NCBI taxonomy): Eukaryota > Metazoa > Chordata > Actinopteri > Myctophiformes > Myctophidae > Benthosema > Benthosema pterotum. The sequence continues at coordinate 28,551,935 of CM076970.1, forward strand.
GAGACCCAGAACCTATAACCTACAAGAAAAACATTTAGTTACTTTGTATATTTTCGCCAAATGGAGGTGAATAATTGTTGAACATCAGCATTAAGTTACACACAATTAGAGAATGTAGAAAACATTCTACAAAATGTGCATCCTAATGGTACCAACTTCAATACAGCTTGGAATTGTGGACAAATTCGTTCATTTAGACTTCCAGACCTAAATTGATGTCATCAAATGGTGGTGTGTGGCTCAACTGCAGAATAAACAATGGATGTTGATATGATAAATGTTGAAAAACACCCATTTAAGGTACATTTAGAACTGTTAAAAAATATGTTTTTTAAATTGCAATTAATCAAAGATTAACTATGGGAAATCATGCAATTAATCACGACTAAATATTTTAATCGACTGACAGCTCTAGAAATAACATGTAGAACAGTCACTAAGAGACGTAAATTCCTTTACTCCTACAAAACCACTCTCACAGCAAAATGAGAGATTTTTTTCCAGCACATCGGATTTCCCTGCTCGATGCGCATTGCAATGCGATGCCTCTCCGCATGCAGTCATGGGTTGGAAACAGAAGCCCATTATGGATCCTGATTCCTCCTCGCATCCTCCCTCTCCCCTCCCCTCTCCCCTCTCCACTTCAATATCCTTGCCATGATTGATAGATGTAATAAAAATTAAAGGCTCAACTTTGAGGTGAGAAAGAGTGATTCGCTGTCAGCGTTTCTTTAATAGTGAAAGGAGAAACTGGCAAGTCGTTTCTCTTTTTGGGGACATGTCGGTGGAGAAAGGGAGAGGGGAGGGGGGGTGGTGGATGGATGGTCAAAGGGGTGGTGGTGGGATGGGGGTTAGGAGGGTGGCGTGGGGTTGGGTTGGGTTGTGTTTTGGGGACGAGAGAGAAGGATAAAGGAGAGAGCGGCCGAGTGTCTTATGGGGTTATTAGCTTTTAATCAATAAGGTTTGCGGCCGGGAGATGATTGGAAAACAAACCTAGTTCCCGTGGCAATAGCGTGTCGTCCATCTTCCCCGGCTGTCCCTCCCTGTGTATCTGCTGTGACTTGCCACCTTTTTCACATGGAATTATAGCAACTAGTTGACATACAGGCTGTTAACAACTTGAACCCTGTAGAGCGTTCCTATTCTGGCTATCCTGTCGGGTAATGGGTGATCAATTGACATAAATAGTATCAAGATACTGTATAGTATATGCTCACAAAGCGTTGAGATGTGGGGTTGTGAGCTTAACGGGATTCAGTGTATAGTTCAGTTACAAGAATATCTCTCCATGTCTTTCCAGGTCTTCAGCATAGAATACATTTTCATAGTGGTGGCAACATTTCAGCCAATTTGGCCCAGTTAAATTAAATCAAGTTAAGGGTCGGCCTGAATGTTTATAGGGTACATAATACACGCCTTATATAGACCATGTCCTTGGTTTGACTTTTCTCTGGTCCAACAAGGCAGTTGTGTGTCATCCCCTGCTTTCTCTCTAGTCTGGGATCAATACCATGTGGAACTTTTCTGATCCGATCTGGAGTGGAAATAACTTTGTCATCATGGGTTAGCCAGCCAGCCAGCCACACCCCATGATGCTCCATATATGGCCGTCAGTCAGTCACGCCTCAGGACTAGTGAACACCAGGGGTGTAGTGGAGGGGGGACGCGGGGGGACGGCATCCCCCCACTTCCCACATCTAAAATATTTTTACCAAATGGACCCGCTAGGGTCCATTTGGTTCACATTTGTACACTCTCAGAAAAAAAAATGAAAATGGGTGGAATTCCCCTTTAAGAGACGTCCCCACATTTCTAAAAGTCCCACTACAACACTGGTGAACACACTCCATATATAGCTGTCTTCATATATGAAGATCGCGACACAGACCTCATCAAACACTGGATAACCACACATGGGAGTACAAATCAACACCTAGATCTGCATATATGGAGCCAACTTGTCGTCAAACCCTTAGATCTCGAAGTTATGGAGCTGACCTGTTCTGACATTCCATAGTGTTGATCCTTCCCACCAGTCATTCTCCCTTTTGACTGATACCTGTCCATTTAGTCTGGCACCCCAAATATGGAGTTCCACACGGCTTCACAATGTCCTACCAAACGACCAACGTTATCTTGCTGCATTGAAATGTATGAACTTTCCATTATTGTTTAAAAATGCTTTAAAATGTTAGCTGATTGAACTTTGCATGGTCCACAGTTTCGCAGTTTTTTAAATGTTAGTCGATTGATGGTCCATATTGTTTAGAATTAGAATGCTATAGTATAGTAAAAGCAAAGCAATTTGAAGCTGGAGAAAAATATATACAGTAGATATATCAGACATAATCAAGAATCGCAATATAAATCGATTCAGCACCCTAAATATCGCTATTGTATCATGAGGTTAGTGAATTGTACCACCCTTAACACACCCAGTGCCAGCCATTTTTCATATTTTTTGAGGTAGCCAGTGCCAGCGATTTTCATCTAAAAGTCATATTTCATATTTCGGTCCATGTTTCCCGTCGGACAAGTTAGTTGGCGACACACTTCCGGTCCCGGGTTGGTCCGTCCCTTATTTTGGTCCGTTCTGATTGGAATATGCGGTCGCTGCTCACTGCTGTTATCATTGGGATCGTATCAAACCAGCGACGGTAAGCGACGTAGAGAGACGTAGATCAACCTAAGCGGCATCGGTCATCATAACTATTATTCATAATGATAACCGGCGACGTAGCTCTATTGCAAGGGCACGGAGACTGTTAATGTTGATAAACACGCCCTCACACTCTCAAGGAAGGACCAGTGGACCGAAACGTTTGTCTGTGAATAAAAAGTTAGTTGCAACAGCAAGAAGCAGTGTGCGGGACTTCATACTTACTTCATAGTTATTCAAACATGGCCCTCATGTCAAACAGGCATTTTAAAATCAATACCAACCAGCTGGCTTTCTTCCATAGCAGAAAACCCCTGGTGATGTGAGGTGTATAGTCACTGTCCAAAGGAAGAAAAAATTGCTAGGGGGAAAAGAAAAATATAAGTTAAAATGTAACTTATATAATTACTGGCTTTCATGCATGGTTTCCATATGCACTGTGTGTCAGGCTACAACTGCAGTCGTTCCAATGATGTTTTTTTCCCCCTCAATATCTTCACGATATTTCCATGGATGATTGCATCACACTCAGACTCTGCACACGCATGAAAAAACAAACAGCACCAAACAAGTCCACCACCACCACCACCACCAGCACATGCATGTGGATGCACTCGGTTATGCACAGACGCTGCAGGCAATACTCCATGTATGTACATCACATGCAGTTTAGCCCCTGTCTTTTCATCTGGAGATCATGTAAAATGCATTCCTGCACAGCATGAACTGAATTCACGTTGTAAACGGCAATGGAGGCTTTTGCTCGAATACACAACACCACAGCTGGTTCTGACGCCACTTTTTCCGTGTACCTAGCAATGACTACATCCGTCCTGTGTGTGTGTGTGTGTGTGTGTGTGTGTGTGTGTGTGTGTGTGTGTGTGGTGTGTGTGTGTGTGTGTGTGTGTGTGTGTGTGTTGTGTGTGTGTGTGTGTACGCACGCGCGCACACATGCGGTAGTGAAATCCGCTCATGTATACAGTCTGTGCTTGTAAGGTTATAATAAATATGTATAATGGTGCATCTCACTACACATGCATGAGATAATTGTGACAGACAGTGATGCTGAAACTGTGACAAAGCACTGGTGTGCCCCCCCTGCCCGCCGCGCCCCCCACCCTCCTGTTCTTTGATCTTATACTGTGGGTCGTTATGGAACCCAAGAGACGGCGGGGAACAGTACACAACAGAGCTAAATATTTCACAGCGGCAGATGGCCAGGACTTTTTGTCTGTGCACTACAACAGCTCGATAGCCTTTCCATTTAACCGGAAAAAATGAAATATTCATTGATTCAGCAAACACATTGCCACATCAGCCTTCAAAGGCCGGCCCCTACCCCGCCCACTAATGAATGTGAGAAGTGAGACAAGGACTATTGTAGTTTTAAAAAGCTACCAAGTTGCTGACAAAAAAATGTACCAGTGGAGCATTCTTTCAAATGCGACTGGATGTTGAGTCTCTAAATCAGTAGCCTTGACAGCCAGGCTTTCATTTTCTTCCACGTTGCGCGCAAAGGGGACAAATTGTTAGCCAAGGTGGACTAAAAGTGGGAAGGGCTGGGGATCATTTCAGGTTAGGCCAGGCTACCAGATCAGGGGTTGGCACTTGGCATAATTGAATATACAGTAAGTTGCCAACAGATATTTATTATTTTATGTTAGTTGAATGCCTGCAAAAACAATTAAAAAATAAGTGAAAAAAAGTTTCCTGCCCTTCTTTTTATTCTCAATATGTACTTTGCTCAGCCAATCAGATCATTGCTATGGTGTGATCAGCCAATCAAATAAAAAAACAAGGGAGGTACAATTTTTGGCTAGACACAATCCATAACCAGGTCCTTCAGATCCCAATGACACTTAACTGAATATGCCTTAGGAACAGCTGCAATGTGAAAGAAATTCCTCAAATTGCAGTTAATCCTTAGTGTTAATTTAACTCCAAACAGTGTAAAACTTTAACATTTAATTTAACAGTTACAATGATACACTCCCCGGTGCCAAAGGATGACATAATGGAGTCTGTAGACTTGATTATGCCATGCTCTTTTAAAACCAAGGTTTTAAACTAAATGTAATAGCAGCAAGCTGATGGTTGGGCGTTGATTCAGTGCACAGAATTAAATGACTGCTTGTGTCCTCTACGGGTTTAAAAAGGCATCCCTCCCATCACCCTCCCCTGTTTGAATGCAGACAGGACACAATCGATAGGCAGTTCATTCAGATCTCAATGACAGTGCATGAAGGTACTATAAATGAGAATGGACTGCGCCAATTCAAACAGACTCAAACAGTAAGTTCATATCAACTCAAAACGGGGCGTATAGTGATGAGACTGCTGAATAAATTAAGCCAAGTTAAAGTTTCACTTCAGTATCTCTGCCTCTCTGGCCTGCCTGCCAACCAGCCAGACCAGCCTCCCATTAGCCAATTTAACCCTACATCAGTGCTTTTCAACCTTTTTGGTATCAGGGCCGACTATTTATTCAGAATTTTAGCCACGGACGACCATTTGAGGACATTTTAGCCCCAAAACTAAAGATTTTATTTTTGCTTTTGTCCACAATTCCAGGTTGGATTTGGGAAACAAAACAGTCAAACATACAGATCAAAAATGACCATTAGTCTTCTACAATCTCTAGTTGTGTAGACTTGGGCAAATTCACATGATGAATATTTTAACTCTTGAGAGTGTAAACATGAAACCAAATGGATTTGGTTTCATTTTTACGCTCTCAAAGAGTTACATCTGTTTAATCAACTTTCCACCATTTAGCCTGGGGACCACCTGGAATCCCCTCAGGGACCACTGGTTGAAAAACCCTGCCCTAGAATATACTGTACATGGATGGTTTTCACCCAGACCCATTTTTCACCCAGTGCCAATTCCTAATGTGATCCTGGGCTCTACACACGCTCCGTCAACCTGGGGAGGCAGCGGACTTGCCTCATGCTTCCTTCAATGCATGAGGAGTCCAAGCTGCCTTATTTTCACCTGACATATTCCCTATTCCCAATTCCTGTCCCCTCCATCAGGCACTCTGGCTGGCCAGGGGGAGGCAGTTTAGAGCCCAGGATTACTGCATGTTTTTGTGAGGGTATCTATACCCTAGGGGACACTGGGGGAGAACATGCAAAAACACTACACAGAAAGGCCCTTTCGCCATCCCCGCCTCGGGTATGGGTGTGATGAGAAAACACTATACTTTGTATGTGTTTTTCTGGCTTTTGCCTTTATTTTATTTTAGAGTGGGACAGACAGGGGGTGGGTGACATGCAGCAAAGGCTGCCAGGATCAGGAGTTGAGCCCATGGACAGTGCCAGTGCCAGATAACTTGTTTATTTGTTTGTTTGTTTATTTATTTTCTTTGCCAGACCAATCTCACATGTTTTAGGAATATTTAGACCAAAAGAGAAGTTCCCAACTGTATTCCCCTTCGTTGTTCTTTTAGGGATATTTCACATTTTTCACCAGGTTTTTTCATGCCATTGGTCATTATGGTTCAATGCAGATATCCACCATCTAGGCTCATTACAGAAGTCTAGTCACTACAGTATATCCTACTGAGCCTCACGTGTACTTACGCCAGAAAGCAAAGCATAAATGATTTCCTCGCGAAATCCACTATCGACCAACATCCATGTGTCAACCACACCACAACCAGTAAGCAACTGGTTGCAATGTGGCTTCGGTCTTCTGGTCATGTTTGACCACTTGCAATGCTTAACACATAGACCGCGATCGCGTGTGCGTCCTTTTCTGCCCTATGCCACGGATCAAGCCAGTGGATTCGGTAAAAACCCTTATTTTGAAGTGCCAGATCTCCTGAACAGCATGTGCGATGACGTCATGCTGTTTCTGGTGTCTTGACTAACCTGTCCTCTGGCGATCTGAGCAAAAAGTTCCGGATCAAAAGTCAGGAAGTGACGTCCAGCCCTAGTTGATCTACCCATGCGCCCACGACATTCAGGGGCAGAATCTCAGGAGAGGCTTTTGAATGCATTGGATTGAATGGGTGCGAATGGGACAAACAAAAAAGTTGTTGCGACAAATCTGTTCCGAATGCAAGTCAGCAACGGGATCTTTATTAGGCGATGCACTGGGAGTAATAGTTGCGACCAGTAAGAAAGTGGTCATGGCCGGGTTGCAACCACGTTGATAGTCGTTCTTGGATTTCGCCTTTGGGATTTTCTTTACAAAAAAAAAAGGGCGTAAATAATCTAACAGAAACAATAATAGATTGTTCACAGCCGGGAACAGACTATAAAAAACTTTTCATACATACACACAACGTCAAAAATAAATAATGCACTTTTTTCCTCTGGTTGGCGGCGATGGATAAAGCACCAGAGTGAGGCAGGATGTCAGTGAATCATGAATATCACTTTGAAGATCTGCGATTGGCAACGGCAAGGCTTTCTGTCTGTTTGCCATGCCTCGATCCTTCCTTCTCTCTCTCTCTCTCTCTCATCCTTCTCTCGCAGGGGCGGATCTAGGCATGGGCATGGGGGGGGCAATGCCCCCCTAAATGCCCAATCTGCATGCAAAACAACCCAAGATATTTCAAATTAAAGTGCCTATATTTAAAATGATTTGAAACACTACTACTGCTACAACTAACTACAGCTGTGGCACCACTAAACCATGCATGGTCTCTCTCTCCCCCATTCTTCTTTCTCTGGCTGGTGCTTTACAAAAAAATGTGCTTTTTCTATTATCCCCTTTAGGAGAACCAGAAAGCCGGAGGGAGGAGGGGAGGCGACGACAAGCAATGACACAGCGGCAAAGAAAACCCAGACTGAATGACGGACGGTGGCAAAGCGACAATGAGGCGCTGGGGGTGTTGGGTAATAATCAAACCGCATTAACATTGCAGTAACGCTGCGCTACCCTCGAGTGGGCGTCTCGGCACCTTGCTACATTTATGTTCCAATTATCTGCATCGTTGGGGCTCATTAATTGATTGTGCTAATATGATACATATGACACCAAATTAGCGAGGCAGCCAATCTCCAGACTATAGAGCTGCATTTCCTGGTGCAAACGAAGGACTTCTTGTTTTATTCACAAGTGATGAATGCCACTTTTATGTCTCGCGGCTCCACGTCGCGGATTCGACTCGTGTCAGCAAATGCGTGGCATTTCACTCGTAGAATAATAACCATTTGAAGTGCTTGTTTTTTTTCCAGTATGGGAAATGATAAGACTTGTGACAGTAATTATGGAAAGAGGCAAATCCATTAGAGGAGACATTCAGTAGTGTTTTGTCATAATGCATAAAGTGACTCCATGGCACTGGGAAAAAACAGGTTTAGGATTGCTGTGGGTTGTTGTTACAGTGTTGACATGAGGGCAAAAAAGGGCCAAATTAAACAAAAAGGTTAAAATTAACCCATTCAGGCCAGGATTCCATTTTTGGATTTTGTACAGTATGTACAGTAATCAAACATTCAATTGTTTTGTTGCTGCTATATAAATATTTGAGGTTTTTCCAGAAAACTTAGGTTAGACCTAAATGGGTTAAAATGAATTGATTTGCAAATAATTAAATTAAGCAGCCACCACTAACAGGCCTGAAGCCTTTTATCCTTGATCAAAACAACATCTGATGAAAAGATTTACATTTCCCTCAAGTGAAGGAAAAAGCAAAAAAAATGTGAATTTGTCATTTACTCCCCGCAGGGTGGAAATGACAAAATAAATTTACTTTGAAGTAAAAGGCATGCTAATCGTTTTCTGAAGGAATAAAACAACGCAGGCCTGCAGAGGTTAGGTGAGGATCACATCTCAACTCAAGTAAACCGACTTATTTTCCTGCTCATTTCCATGCAAACGGCACAAAATGCTAAAGGTTCATTCAATGACATGCATCTAAATGGCTGTAATCTCTCTGAATATGGGGGCGGAGGAACTGTATATTGTACACATTGTCCCCGTCT